>JANAVB010043991.1:0-54269 GCA_029216955.1 Iris pallida | reverse complement strand
AAAAAAAAGAAGAAGGAAAGAAATACTATTCGATCGAAACCGGTACGTCAAAAAAGGGAAGCAACACGAGTACTTCCCAGGAGTTCACCCATCCTAGTACTACTCTCGCCCAAGCACGCATAACTTCGGAGTTCTGATGGGATCCGGTGCTCTAGTGCTGGTATGATCGCACCCGTCTACCTTTATTTTTCTAATCTATTATCCCCAAACCTCCTCTCCGATCGATCGAAAGCCGCTTGCGGGCCCCACGTTCTCCTGTTCTTCTCCTGTCACGATTCTTCCCCCTGCGGTGCCATCTTCGTGTGCCGTCCATCTACGAAACAATCGAAGGAGGGGAAAAAAAAAGAAGGAAAGAAAGATTATTCGATCCGAAACCGGTACGTCAAAAAAGGGATGCAACACGAGAACTTCCCAGGAGGTCACCCATCCTAGTACTACTCTCGCCCAAGCACGCCTAACTTCGAAGTTCTGATGGGATCCGGTGCTCTAGTGCTGGTATGATCGCACCCGTCTACCTTATGTTTTCTAATCTATTTATCCCCAAAACCCTCCTCTCCGATCGATCGAAAGCCGTTGCGGGCCCCACGTTCTCCTGTTCTTCTCTTGTCACGATTCTTCCTCCTGCGGTGCCATCATCGTGTGCTGTCCATCTACGAAACAACCGACGGAGGGAAAAAAAAAAGGGAAGTAAAGAAATACTATTCGATCCGAAACCGGTACGTCAAAAAAGGGATGCAACACGAGGACTTCCCAGGAAGTCACCCATCCTAGTACTACTCTCGCCCAAGCACGCTTAACTTCTGAGTTCTGATGGGATCCGGTGCTCTAGTGCTGGTATGATCGCACCGTCTACCTTATGTTTTCTAATCTATTTATCCCAAAACCCTCCTCTCCGATCGATCGAAAGCGCTTGCGGGCCCCACGTTCTCTTTTCTTCTCCTGTCACGATTCTTCCCACTGCGGTGCCATCTTCGTGTGCCGTCCATCTACGAAACAACCGACGGAGGGGAAAAAAAAAGAAGAAGGAAAGAAATACTATTCGATCCGAAACCCGTCAAAAAAGGGATGCAACACGAGGACTTCCCAGGATGTCACCCATGCTAGTACTACTCTCGCCCAAGCACGCTTAACTTCGGAGTTCTGATGGGATCCGGTGCTCTAGTGCTGGTATGATCGCACCCGTCTACCTTATGTTTTCTAATCTATTTATCCCCAAACCCTCCTCTCCGATCGATCGAAAGCCGCTTGCGGGCCCCACGTTCTCCTGTTCTTCTCCTGTCACGATTCTCCCCCCTGCGGTGTCATCTTCGTGTGCCGTCCATCTACGAAACAACCGATGGAGGGGGAAAAAAGAAGGAAAGAAATACTATTCGATCCAAAACCGGTACGTTAAAAAGGGATGCAACACGAGGACTTCCCAGGAGGTCACCCATCCTAGTACTACTCTCGCCCAACCACGCTTAACTTCGGAGTTCTGATGGGATCCGGTGCTCTAGTGCTGGTATGATCGCACCCGTCTACCTTATGTTTTCTAATCTATTTATCCCCAAAACCTCCTCTCCGATCGATCGAAGGTCGCTTGCGGGCCCACGTTCTCCTGTTCTTCTCCTGTCACGATTCTTCCTCCTGCGGTGCCATCTTCGTGTGCCGTCCATCTACGAAACAACGACGGAGGGAAAAAAAAAAAGAGAAGTAAAGAAATACTATTCGATCCGAAACCGGTACGTCAAAAAAGGGATGCAACACGAGGACTTCCTAGGAGGTCACCCATCCTAGTACTACTCTCGTCCAAGCACGCTTAACTTCGGAGTTCTGATAGGATCCGGTGCTCTAGTGCTGGTATGATCGCACCCGTCTACCTTATGTTTTCTAATCTATTTATCCCCAAAACCCTCCTCTCCGATCGATCAGAAGCCGCTTGCGGGCCCCACGTTCTCCTGTTCTTCTCCTGTCACGATTCTTCCCCCTGCGGTGCCATCTTCGTGTGCCGTCCATCTACGAAACAACCGACGGAGGGGAAAAAAAAAAAGAAGAAGGAAAGAAATACTATTCGATCCGAAACCGGTACGTCTAAAAAGGTATGCAACACGAGGACTTCCCAGGAGGTCACCCATCCTAGTACTACTCTCGCCCAAGCGCGCTTAACTTCGGAGTTCTGATGGGATCCGGTGCTCTAGTGCTGGTATGATCGCACCCGTCCATCTTATGTTTTCTAATCTATTATCCCCAAAACCCTCCTCACCGATCGATCAAAAGCGCTTGCGGGCCCCATGTTCTCCTGTTCTTCTCCTGTCACGATTCTCTCCCCTGCGGTGCCATCTTCGTGTGCCGTCCATCTACGAAACAACCGACGGAGGGGAAAAAAAGAAGAAGGAAAGAAATACTATTCGATCCGAAACCGGTACGTCAAAAAAGGGATGCAACACGAGGACTTCCCAGGAGGTCACCCATCCTAGTACTACTCTCGCCCAAGCACGCTTAACTTCGGAGTTCTGATGGGATCCGGTGCTCTAGTGCTGGTATGATCGCACCCGTCTACCTTATGTTTTCTAATCTATTTATCCCAAAACCCTCCTCTCCGATCGATCGAAAGCCGCTTGCGGGACCCACGTTCTCCTGTTCTTCTCCTGTCACGATTCTTCCCCCTGCGGTGCCATCTTCGTGTGCCGTCCATCTACGAAACAACCGACGGAGGGGAAAAAAAAAGAAGGAAAGAAATACTATTCGATCCGAAACCCGTCAAAAAAGGGATGCAACACGAGGACTTCCCAGGATGTAACCCATGCTAGTACTACTCTCGCCCAAGCACGCTTAACTTCGGAGTTCTGATAGGATCCGGTGCTCTAGTGCTGGTATGATCGCACCCGTCTACCTTATGTTTTCTAATCTATTTATACCCAAAACCCTCCTCTCCGATCGATCGAAAGCCGCTTGCTGGCCGGGCCCCACGTTCTCCTGTTCTTCTCCTGTCACGATTCTTCCCCCTGCGGTGCCATCTTCGTGTGCCGTCCATCTACGAAACAACCGATGGAGGGGGAAAAAAAGAAGGAAAGAAATACTATTCGATCCGAAACCGGTACGTCAAAAAAGGGATGCAACACGAGGACTTCCCAGGAGGTCACCCATCCTAGTACTACTCTCGCCCAACTAAGCTTAACTTCGGAGTTCTGATGGGATTCGGTGCTCTAGTGCTGGTATGATCACACCCGTCTACCTTATGTTTTCTAATCTATTTATCCCCAAAACCCTCCTCTCCGATCGATCGAAAGTCGCTTGCGGGCCCCACATTCTCCTGTTCTTCTCCTGTCACGATTCTTCCTCCTGCGGTGCCATCTTCGTGTGCCGTCCATCTACGAAACAACCGACGGAGGGAAAAAAAAAGAGAAGTAAAGAAATACTATTCGATCCGAAACCGGTACGTCACAAAAAAGGGATGCAACACGAGGACTTCCCAGGAGGTCACCCATCCTAGTACTACTCTCGCCCAAGCACGCTTAACTTCGAAGTTCTGATAGGATCCAGTGCTCTAGTGCTGGTATGATCGCACCCGTCTACCTTATGTTTTCTAATCTATTTATCCCCAAAACCCTCCTCTCCGATCGCTCGGAAGCCGCTTGCGGCCCCCACGTGTTCCTGTTCTTCTCCTGTCACGATTCTTCCCCTTCGGTGCCATCTTCGTGTGCCGTCCATCTACGAAACAACCGACGGAGGGGAAAAAAAAAGAAGAAGGAAAGAAATACTATTCGATCCGAAACCGGTACGTCTAAAAAGGGATGCAACACGAGGACTTCCCAGGAGGTCACCCATCCTAGTACTACTCTCGCCCAAGCGCGCTTAACTTCGGAGTTCTGATAGGATCCGGTGCTCTAGTGCTGGTATGATCGCACCCGTCCACCTTATGTTTTCTAATATATTTATCCCCAAAACCCTCCTCTCCGATCGATCGAAAGCCGCTTGCGGGCCCCACGTTCTCCTGTTCTTCTCCTGTCACGATTCTTTCCCCTGCGGTGCCATCTTCGTGTGCCGTCCATCTACGAAACAACCGACGGAGGGGAAAAAAAAAGAAGAAGGAAAGAAATACTATTCGATCCGAAACCGGTACGTCAAAAAAGGGATGCAACACGAGGACTTCCCAGGAGGTCACCCATCCTAGTACTACTCTCGCCCAAGCACGCTTAACTTCGGAGTTCTAATGGGATTCGGTGCTCTAGTGCTGGTATGATCGCACCCGTCTACCTAATGTTTTCTAATCTATTTATCCCCAAAACCCTCCTCTCCGATCGATCGAAAGCCGCTTGCGGGCCCCACGTTCTCCTGTTCTTCTCCTGTCACGATTCTTCCCCCTGCGGTGCCATCTTCGTGTGCCATCCATCTACGAAACAACCGACGGAGGGAAAAAAAAGAAGAAGGAAAGAAATACTATTCGATCCGAAACCGGTACGTCAAAAAAGGGATACAACACGAGGACTTCCCAGGAGGTCACCCATCCTAGTACTACTCTCGCCCAAGCACGCTTAACTTCGAAGTTTTGATGGGATCCGATGCTCTAGTGCTAGTATGATCGCACCCGTCTACCTTATGTTTTCTAATCTATTTATCCCCAAAACCCTCCTCTCCGATCGATCGAAAGCCGCTTGCGGGCCCCACGTTCTCCTGTTCTTCTCCTGTCACGATTATTCCCCCTGCGGTGCCATCTTCGTTTGCCGTCCATCTACGAAACAACCGACGGAGGAGAAAAAAAGAAGAAGGAAAGAAATACTATTCGATCCGAAACCGGTACGTCAAAAAAGGATGCAACACGAGGACTTCCCAGGAGGTCACCTGTCACGCCCCGTTTCTCAAATTATAGTAGATTGGGCAGGCAACAACATCTCCAGGCTACGCACCCTACAAGTACTTTCGCACCCGTATTGCGATTGTCGCCTGTAAAGAGCTAGAATGGAAAGTACAAGTGCAACTAGTACATTTAATTACATCAATTATAGCTATAATACAATAATTGTTTTTCTAAGATACCATATATACAGTTTCATATTACAAAACAATAATTTACATATGCAAGTTACAAAACAGTGTTGATCATGATTCCTTGAATAGCCTACTCCTCGCCATTGTTTTCGTCATAAAGTGGAAGCATGTCCGCAGGCTCGTCGTCTTCTCCTAGTGAACAAATACTAGGTCGTTTAGAAACGACAAGCAAGTCCTCGATCAAAGGCGATAATAAATAAAAACAAAATTTTAGAAGATTTAGGAAATTCAAGTAAATGACTACCTTATGGAACAAATGGAAGTATTAGATACTTCAAATTCGAAAATTTATCATACTAGACATAACTCTATGCCTCATGATTATGTACTTTTGTAGAGAACACATGTGGATCACGATCACCCTCTATTTTCCCGACAATAATCCCATTTACCCGGGACCAGGTGGTGTCTGTATTGGGTACGGCGCCTTAGATTCCGACCCCTCCACATCTTGTGGAAAAACTTGTATGCATTAACTTTTTAAATTCCGTTCTATTTTTGAAATTTACTGGACTGTTCTCTGTTGGTGAGCTAGGCCTCACCCTCCGACATCGTAAGACCCTACAGATGCGGAACTACTGATCAGCTTTTTCTGGTGTAATTATATTGCAGGGATTTCGATGGTTGTGATCTAGTTGTTCTCTCCCACCCCTTGATCTAGCTATAAATATAGACAAGGTCTATTAACTCTCAAGTCTAATATTATCCTCAAACTTGGTTACCGTCCCGTATATATGGATAATACGCCATACGGTAACCCTTTCTTGGAGGAAGTATTTATCCAACCTATTACCATCCTTGTGTGACACGTCATATGGTAAGTCGTTGGCAAGAAACGCTCCTTTACTTATCGTACCATCTCGTGTATTAAGACAACACGCCGTCTGGTAGGATCAACCGGACTAGAAACTAGATATAATTTTAGATTTCTATTTTAGGTTTTCCAAAACCTAAAGTTTCTAAAATTTGACTAACTCCCGAAATTATTAAAAATTTCGGCAGAGTCTCCTTTGTATTGGTTGACTCGGAACAATTTTACAGTAGACAAAATACAATAATTGGGTACGCCGACCCTTTCGGTGGAGCAACTCTCAACACCGGACCACGCAGTTAATATCCGGGTACGCCGACCCCTTCGGTGGAGCAACTCTCAACACCGGACCACGCATTTATAATATATAGTCAAATTTAAAGCTTTCTTACCTTAGCAAGCAAGCAAGCAATTTAATATTTTTGGTTGCCACAAGTTTGATTCTTCTAAAAGCTATCCAAATTCAAGAAAACAAGATTATTAGTAACATAATGATACCACAGTCTCACTTCCGAATGTCACTAAATAATTTGATTGCTTTGCAATAATTGGCTTGATAATAACTACATATATAATTAAATCTAGCGGTTCTATTCTACTCATACTTGATGTATATATATGTATAGCTTTTTAAAGGTATAAAGGAAGTTTAAACTTGAAGATTCATGAGTGTAATGTTACCTTAGCATATAGGTACCTATAAACATCCATTTTTAACTAGATAATCAAACCAAATATGTAAAATAGGTATATTTTTGATTGTGGACAGAATTGACGTAGCATGTAAAAGTGGAAATCTAACTCATTTACAAATCTTATTTAAGAAGGAAAACATAGGGAATATATGTATCTATTGCTTGAGTGTATAGGTTAAGTCTTTATTAATGCCTAGGCTTACATTTGTCCATGAATTATATATACAAGAATTTGTATCTTCCTATGGTATCAAAATGTATATAGATATATACGTATATACAATAAAATTCAGAATTGGGTGCCATAATGCTTATGTGTATATATTCACACAACATAGAATGTGTCAAGTTATATGCATATATGGTATCATGTATATATATGTGTACATATATATATATATATATATATATATATATATATATATATATATATATATATATATATATATATATATATATATATATATATATATATATACTTCATGGGTTGTATTTGTGTATTTTTCTATATATATATATATATATATATATATATATATATATATATATAGTAGGAGTGTTCATTCATTGTGTCCAAATATATGTTGCTCAAGTGATTATTTGTGTTGTGTCTACGACAATAAATTTTCTTGTTCCGTATCCAAATATTATATCATAATATAGGTGAATATATATATATATATATATATATATATATATATATATATATATATATATATATATATATATATATATATATATTATGCTAGCATGTTACACACATTTATGCCTATTCATGCATTTATATATATAACAAGGATCACATATATATATATATATATATATATATATATATATATATATATATATATATATATATATATATATATATATAAATAAAAATTTATTTCGAAATATTTATTTCATGATATAAATATTCAATACTTGTGTCCATGTATGTGTGTCCACATATTGTTGTATCCATAAATGATTCCCTATCAAATTTTAAAACCTATTTCCATATTATATCCTCACAAAGGTGGATTTGTCATGAATTTAATTAAATTTTAGAATGTAATTAACTCATATTAATTCAAGAAAAATTTAGGAATTTAATTTCTTGAACAAATATTCAAGAGGAAGAGAAAATTGAAGAGAACTTGCCTTGGTCTTGAGCAAAGCTTAGAATTTCTTTCCTAATTCCAAGTGAAACCTTGATTTCCTCCTATATTCCTCCCAATTCCAGAAATTGGGGATTTTAGAATCTGACCTAGGGTTTTAATTTAGATAGATTGGGGAAAAGAAGGAATAATACCTAGGTTTAGGAAACAGGAGGAGAAGAAGATGGTGGTGGTGTGGCTGACGACGGCGGCGGCCGGTGGCGTCGGCGGCGGCGTCGGTGGCGGACGGTGGTGGCGTCGGTGGCGTGGGCGGCCGGTGGCCTCGGCAGCAGCCGCAGCAACAAAGAATAAGAAGAGGGGAAAAGAAATGGTAGAATGGAGAGAGAGAGGGGTTTAGGTGTGATATAATGGTCCCCCCCTCTCTTCATGCCAAGTGACAAGTGGCATGAAAACTTGCCACTTGCACTAGGAATTGACACATGTCTAGGTGAGGTGTCCACATGGGTTGTGCAAATTTGAAATTTGCCTAAGGGTTTTCTATGCAAAATTTAATGTATATATATTTAAAATAAAATTATACCCATTTTAATTTATGGTTATAATTAATTGTAAATTAATTAATTAATTAATTAATATTAGAGATTTATAAGTCATGACATTCTACCCTCCTTAAAAAAAATTCCGTCCTCGGAATTTGAAATAACAAATCAATATAAATTATGGAAATAACTAACCTTGTTCGGTAAACAGGTACGAATACTGGTTCCGCATGTCCTCTTCTTTCTCCCAAGTTGATTCTCCTGGAGAATCTTTGCTCCATGCTACTCGAACAAGTGGAATGATCCGATTTCAGAGTACCTTCTCCCTACGATCCAAAATTTTCACCGGCTTCTGTTCTAGGCGTAGAGTTGAACCCACTGTGATTTCTGAATGATCGAGTATATGAATGGGGTCTGGCACATATCTTCGAAGTTGAGATACATGGAAGACATTATGGACTCCTTCGAGGGACGGTGGTAGAGCCAGTTTGTAAGATACATTCCCAATTTTCTCTAGTATATCAAATGGTCCAATGTATCTTGGACTTAGCTTTCCTCTTGTCCCAAATCTGATAGTTCCCCGAATTGGTGAAATCTTTAAAAATACATGATCACCGGCCTTGAAATCCAAGTTCCTTCGGTGCTTGTCGGCCAACATTTTATGTCGGTCTTGTGCTGCTTGGAGATGGCTCCGAATTGCCTTGACCTTGTCTACAGTTTGAGTGACTAGTTCTGGGCCCAAAAGCTGACGTTCTCCCACATCACTCCAGCATATTGGTGACCGACACTTCCTTCCATACAAGGCTTCAAATGGTGCTATTTTGATGCTAGCCTGATAGCTGTTGTTATAGGAGAACTCTATTAAATGTAAATGGTCATCCCAGGATCCCCCGAAGTCTAAGGTACAAGCTCTCAACATATCTTCGAGGATTTGAATTACCCTTTCTGACTGACCGTCGGTTTGTGGATGGTATGTTGTACTGAACTTCAGATGAGTACCGAGACTATCTTGCAGGCTTCTCCAAAATTTAGAAGTAAATCGAGTATCTCTGTCTGAGACGATACTCACCGGTACCCCATATTGACTAACAATATTCTTCATGTACATGTCAGCCAATAGCTCGGTAGGTTGACCGACCCGGAATGGTAAAAATCTTGCTGACTTTGTAAGCCTGTCTACCATTACCCAGATGGCATTATTACCCTTTCTGGTCTTTAGGAGTCCGGATACAAAATCTATTGTAATATGTTCCCATTTCCATTCAGGTACAGGCAGGGGTTACAAAAGTTCGGCGGTCCGTTGATGTTCAGCCTTTACTTGTTGACATACCAAGCATTTTGACACAAATTTGGCTATCTCTTGTTTCATTCCAAGCCACCAAAATTTTTGCTTCAGATCTTTATACATCTTCGTACTCCCAGGATGAATAGAATATTGTGAGCTATGTGCTTCTGACATTATCTCTGTCCTGAGTTCTCCATATGGCACACATAATCTGTTTCCAAACCTCAAAGATCCATCGGAATGTTTAATCAATCCTGTTTGTGTTCCAGCCTCAGTCTTGCTCCATAATCCTTGCAATTTCCTATCATCCTTTTGTGCCTCTTTGATTCTTTCTATTAGGGGTGATTGTATCTGTAAGTTTTCCCATATTCCATCTGTTACTGGACCTATTACTTCAATCCCCATCTTTCTCAAATCTTCCAGTATTTCTTTAGACGTATTCATAAAGAAAGCTGATGGTCTTCTACTTAAGGCATCGGCCACTTTGTTAGCTTTTCCCGGATGATATTCCAATTCCATGTCAAAGTCCTTAAGTAACTCTAGCCACCTTCGTTGCCTCATGTTCAACTCCTTTTGAGTAAATACATATTTCAAACTTTTATGATCTGTATATCTTGACTTGTTCACCATATAGGTAGTGTCTCCATAACTTTAAGGCAAAAACCACAGCTGCCAATTCCAGATCATGAGTTGGGTAATTTCTTTCATGTGTCTTCAGTTGACGAGAAGCATAAGCAATAACTCTTCCATGTTGCATTAATACACAGCCTAATCCTTTTTCTGAAGCATCACTATAAATCTCATACCCTCCTGATCCATATGGTAGAGCCAGTACTGGAGCCGTGATAAGTCTTTCCTTCAGTTCCTCAAAAGCAGTTTGACACTTATCAGTCCAATTGAATTTTTCATCTTTTCGGGTTAATCGAGTAAGTGGCTCCGCAATTCTTGAGAAATTTTCTACAAATCTTCTATAATATCCGGCTAGACCAAGAAAACATTGAATTTCTGCTACATTCTTAGGAGTAGGCCAAGATTTGACAGCTTCTATTTTCTTGGGATCTATCAATATCCCTTCTCCACTCACTATATGACCCAGGAAGGAAATTTTGTCTAACCAGAATTCACATTTGCTTAATTTTCCATACAACTTTTCTTGCCGTAAGGTTTGAAGTACTATTCTCAAATGTTCTTCATGTTCTTTTTCATTCCTCGAGTAAAATCAATATATCATCAATAAACATAATCACAAATTTATCCAAGTATTGATAAAATATTCTGTTCATCAGATCCATAAATATGGCAGGAGCATTAGTTAACCCGAATGGCATAACTAAAAATTCGTAATGTCCATAGCGAGTTCTAAATGCTGTCTTCTGAATATCTTCCTTTTTCACCTTTACTTGATGATATCCCGATCTTAAATCAATCTTCGAGAATACTTTTGCTTCTCCTAGTTGGTCAAATAATTCGTCAATTCTTGGTAAGGGGTATTTGTTTTTGATGGTGACTTCATTTAATGCCCTATAGTCAATGACTAATCATAGGGTTCCATCCTTCTTCTTCACAAATAAAACCGGCGCACCCCAGGGTGAGGCACTTGGTTGAATGAATCCCTTGGACAATAACTCCTTGATCTGCTTATTCAGCTATGCCAATTCTTCTTTGTTCATTGGATAAATTTTCTTGGCTATAGGAGCTGCTCCGGGTATCAAATTAATAGAAAATTCTACTACCCTATCTGGCGATAATCCGAGCAATTCTTGTGGAAATACATCTTTGAATTCTTCTACTACCCTTGGAAATTGTTCTTCCTCCAATTCTTGAAATCTTCCTCGAATTGGTAATTCAAGCTTCTCCAATTCTCTAGCAACAAATTCTTTTTGATTCCGGTTAAATTCATATGTCTTCTTATTGGGAAGTTGAAATGAAATCCTACCTTGGCCACAGTCTATATTGGCTGATGTTTTTGTCAACCAGTCCATCCCTAATACTACATCATAGTTATTCATTGGGAAAACTAATAATCTTACCTAAAATGCTTCTCTACCTAGTTTAACTGGACATGCTTTACAGACACGATTAACCTTTACTACTTCATTACCCGTGAGAATGTTCAGCTTCTTAATCAAGGGTTGTGATTCAATTTCCCGTGGTGATAAAAAGTTAGCAGATATGAAAGAGTGTGTGTGTCACGACCCGGTCCCAATTGCTTGGGTCGAATCGGATCATGCCCAGCCTGCACCGTTGTTGAGACGGCGGCAGTAAGCTGTTCAGTAGCAGGTAACCATACAACAACACTATATTTGTCACAACTCAACATTCGAAAATTTAAAACTTTATTAAACTTTTACATGAAATAAAAGATACAACTTAAACCATTTTTTTTTATACATCATGAATAAAAGAAAACTCTAGGCAAACAGCTCAGCAATCTCGAATTCCTCGTCTTGGGATCGCGTAACAAAGCCTCATCATTGATACCTAAAATGTTGGGTCTCCAGTCAGGAGGGAGCAAAGTACAATTACGAATATCCAATAATTCAAATAATAATTTGAAATTTGCAATGTTAAACAATTTGAAATACTTTAACAATATTTTTCACAATTCTACAATTGAAAACAATGTGATTTGAGTAGGTAACGAACTATGACCGGCTTAGGATGATTCAATTATATCCTAATGATACGGTCCGGCCTATCCTCGTGTATAGGAGGAATCAGCTCGCACAATCAATGATGCAATATAGGGGTATTGGTCATAGACGCTACACTACTCCCCCAATATCCCGAGTCAATCAGATTCAATCAATGAGTCAATATTCGAACTCTAGGAGAGAGTTCCGTGTAGCAATGTAGTTTAAAATTGCAATAAAATAATTACTAGATAAATTACCAAATAGACATAACTGCACTTGCCTTTGTTTTATTGACTGGATTCGTTTGTTGATTTCGGGGTGATGCTAGTACAGTCCTCGAAACCCTACAATTGAGAATTTAACTCAGATTCGTTGTATAACCAAGCTAAGTGTGCTAGTTGCAATCTCTAGTAGTCATGTCCTAGTCAGGTTTTAGGTTGTATTAAACTACAGCTAACGGTTACGTCGCAACTACGTGCGTTGATTAAGCCGGTTAATTGATTTATTTGGAAATACACGAGAATCGATTACAATTTGGAAAACTTTGTGTTTTGTAATATATTTATAAAAATACAATTTCATTTAGTGATAAACCGTGAACTAGTTATTTAATAACATTTTATCCATTTTAATTAAATTCGTAATTAACCAATAAATTACGTTCTAATCTACGATTACGCGACTAAACAAAACCACCCAAATCACATCCACCAGAAAAAGAAAAAATAAAATAAACTACGCTACACAATACAGTGGCACAGCTAATGGTCCTAGGGTGGGCTTATGCCCGGTACAATTTTCTTTTACATTAAATAAGAAAAATGACTGAAATTAAATAATTAAAGTGCAGGAATTAAATATCTAATATAAATAGCCTAAATATTAAAAATAATTAAAATGAAACTAAGAGTCTCAGACTCGGTCCATTTCTTCAAAATTCAGCTAATACCACAACGTCCGGTCGGACCGGTGCGTTTGCATTTCGCCGGGGCCCACAGACCGGTACGGTCGACGCCCGAAAATCAGTTTAGAAATTTATTTTCGAAAGCCACTTTTGAAATCAATAAAATATAGTTTTTTTGTAGAAATTTGGGCAGCACTTCCTCTATTTCGGGACAAACCCAAAACTGGGAAATGCGCCACGGAAAACCTGCAAATATTCCATCCCAAATAATAATCCCAAAATATCCACTGAAACTAATTTCCAACACCACCAGAATAATTCCCAAACAACCGAATTTTCCCGAAATATCCGGGAATCCCAAAAACAAACCAAACCACACCAAACCAGCAGATAAAGCACAGGAAAAATATGCTAACGCAGCTAATCGAAAATATTACGCAGCTAACCGGATTTTCCAAAGGAAAACCGGGGACCGATTCTCATCATGGACTCTACGGGAGGGACGAACTACTGTGATTAACAAGAATTTACCAAATTCCGTTGGCGGGGAGCCGCGGGAAAAGCTTGGGAAAAACCCGAAACGAAGTTCGGCAGCAGGTCGCAGATCTGGACAGCAACGTCGCGAATCCCGGACAGCAAAACTTCACAGATCCAGACTCAACCACGCACCGAAGAGGGGCGGAAGAGTCTGCGGGAGAGAGGGGATCCGCGGGAGAGGGCTCGCGAGCAGATCTGGCTCGCGGGAAACGGCAGCAGCACACCGGAAGGGCGCGGCCAAGGGAAACGGCGCGCGGACAGTGGCGGTGGGGAAGCGGATCGCCGGAGAGGCGACGGAAAAGCGGATCTGGACAGCGGGGTACGCTGTCGGAGTCGGTCGGAAGACCCACGCGCGCGTGGAGAGGTGCGCACGGCCGCTGGCTTCGCCGGAAATGGTCGGCGAACAGGGACAGCGCCGGGTGGCGCGGGGAACCGGCCGCTCGGGAGGAAAGGGGGCGCGGCCTCGGATGGCCGGGAAGCGCCGGACTCGGCCGCGCAAGGGGCGGCGCTGGTCGGGGCGGTCGCGGGTGGCCGCGCGGTGGAGCGCCGGACGGCAGCGGCACGGATGGCCGCGGGAGCTAGGGCACGCCTCGCCAGAAAATGGGGGCGCGGAGGAGGAGCTCACGGAGAGCTGCCAGCCGAGGAGGAGTGCGCTCGCGGACGGGGGCTCTGGGTCGCACGTGCGCAGGGTGGTCGGCGGAGAGTTCACCGGGAAAGGGAGATCGCCGGAGGGATTAGGTGGAGAAGTCGGGTTTTCTCCAGGAGGAGAAAAGAGAGTAGTGAGAGAGAGGGATGAAGTTTTTCTCTTAAGAAGAAATAAGAAGAGGGGGTTCTGTGTGTAGTTGAGCCAGGGAGTGGGAGAAGGAGTTAATAAAGAAAGAGTGGTAAATGTGTGAGTAAATAGGGAGGAGTTGGAGGAGTTGAGGGGTTCTGAGAGTGAAAGAAGGAGTGTAACGTAAGGAGAAGGGGAAACGTAGGAAAGGAAGAGGTCTGGTCCACTTGGACCAGATCTAAAAATTATATATTTTTATATATTTTTTTTATTTTAAGTTATGAACCAAGTCAAAAATAGAGTTAGGAAAAAGGGATTTGGGTTTGGGCTCAGGCTCGAACTCGGGTCTGGGTCAGCAACCAAAAGCCCAATTTTATTATTTAAAAATAGTTTCAGCCCAATAATAATAATAATATTAATAATTATAACCTTACTAATAATAACAATATTAATACTTATAATTTATTTAACCAAAGTTTTATCAAATTAATTTTCCAAGGACAATCAAGATTAAAATAAAAATGCATTTAAATTAATTATTCTAATTAATCAAGATTACGGGTTTCACAACCTTCCCTCCTTAGAAAATTCCGTCCTCGAAATTTAAAGTAAGGGTAGGAGAATCAAACGGCTACAGGTACCACGCCCGTAACTCAGGTCCAACAATAAGAATTTTCAAGGCAGTCATGGATGAGACGGTTTAGGGACAAGTTTTATTTATGATATCATCCATGTAGAAAAATACAAAAGCGAACCAAAGTACACGAGGTTGATCAGACCATCATGCACCGGTCTTGATTAGACAATATATTAGTGGGTGCACCCAATAAAATATCATCATGATCAAGCTTGATTTAAAAAGATAGCTTGCAAAACTAGGCTAACTTAGCAGCATTAGTCAAATTTAGAATGGAAAAAAAAAAAAAGATAAGGAATAGGAGTTTAAGTGATGGCTCAAATTCTGATTTCTTCTCATCTCTGACTAGACTTGCAACTGGTTTCTCTGGCACTGAAAGGTCGATTCCAATCTTCAGTTCTGAATTATCCAAAATGTGACTCGGATCCGAAATGTAACGTCTGAGCTGTGACGTAGAAGACGTTGCAACCTCTCAAGATTAGCTGGTAGAGCTAACTGGTATGCTACTTCCAACTCGTCCTAAACTTCAAATGGCCTGATGTACCTGGCCTCAATTTCCAGCTCCATCAAAACTGATTGTTCCTCTGGTAGGAGAAAACTTCACCAAATGCATTTTGGTCTTCCCAAGACCTACCAAAATCTAAGACGCAAAAATCTCAATACATCTTCAAGTGTCTGGATTGACCTCTCTGCTTGCTCGTCCCGCGGTACTCCATGAATCCGGTAGATGTGCCTCTCGTGCAATGCTGCCAACTTCTTAGTGGATAAACCAACTTTGAAAGTGTACTGACTTAGTCAGTCGGTTTATTAAAATCCAATTGGTGCCCTTCCCTCCTTGGGAACAAGGCAATCCCTACTCAAAGTTATTGTTATATGCTTCTACTTCCACTCCGAATTGTCCAGCGGCTCCAACAAACTTGTTGTTCTTGCTAAATTCCTCATGTTGACAAATTCACATCTAATCCCATACCTGGAATTGTCCTTCTTTATTCCATAACACCAATCAATGGAGGCATATTCCGATACATCTTATTATCTCCTGAATATATGGAATACTGCGACTGGTGTATTTCTTCCTTCAACTCGTTCCTCCGTTTGCCAGCCGATACGCAAATTCTCGCACCATTCTTCAGAGTTCCAATGCTGATTAATTTAGAAACCCTCAAGTGTTCTTGCCAACACTTGATCTCTAAGACTGCAAAGTGCCTCGTTTTGAAACTACGTCTTCTTGATTTTGTCCATCAGCCTCGAACTTCATCAATACTGAATCAGCATCCAGCTCCGTCCTTCTATCTCCAGGTAGTATAACCTCCAGTCCAAACTTCTCGATGTCTTCTAGCAGGTGCTAGTCCTTGGTTAAGAACTTCGCCATCAGTATCGACCAAGTGCAACAGCGACCGCATTAGTCTTACCTGAATGGTACTGCAAGTTGATGTCGAAATCCTTCATCTGCTTCAGCCATCTTCTTAGTCTAACATTCAGCCCTTCCTGAGTGAAGACATATTTCAGGCTTTGGTAGTCCGTACATATTTTCACTCCCTTTCCATAAAAATCCTGCTTCCATAGCTTCAAAGTAAAAATAATTGCAGCAATTCAAATTTAGGTGTGGGATGATTCTTCTCATGAGTCTGTAGTTGCCTACACGTGTAAGCAATTACTTTCCCATGTTGTCGAAGAACGCAACCCAGTCCTTTCCAGAGGTATTACCGTAAATTGAGTAACCACCGGTTCTTGCGGGTAGCGCAAGGATTGGTGTAGTGGTAAGTCTCTTCTTCAGCTCCTCAATGCCGCCTGGCAAACTTTCGTTCAGATGAACTCTTCATTCTTCCGAGTGAGCTTCGTCATCGGCTCAGCAATCTTGGCGAAATCCTTCACGAACTTCTGATAGTAGCCAGCCAAGTTCAAGAAACTTCTGAATTGAACTTGGGATTTACCACTCTTCAACAGCAGCTATCTTCCATCGAAATTTCTTCTCTTGACAACATGGCCAATAGTCCACCTTGTCAAAGAAAAATCCACGTTCAGATAACTTACCATAAAACTTCTTTTTCCTTAAAGTTTCCAAAACTTCCTCAGATGTTCTTCATGCTCTTCTTCAGTCTTCGAATATATATCAGAATGTTATCTATGGAGAAGATAAACTGATTCAAATACTCATAAAAAATCTCTGTTCATGAGATTCATGAACACAGCAGAAGCATTTGTCAGTCTAACGTCCTGACCAGAGAAAACTACCCATACTTGGTGTTTAAATGCCGTCTTGGAAATGTCCTCTTTCCTGACTTTGATTTGATGGTAGTCAAATCTTAAGTCAAACTTCGAAACACCCTAACTCCACACAAACAGATCAAACAGATCCTCGATCCGGGCAGAGAGTACTTGTTCTTTAGTGTCTGGTAATCGATGCACATCCGTTGTTCCATCCTTCCGGAGCACAAACAAGATAGGTACTCCCTAAGGTGAAGTTCCACTCTGCATAAATCCTAGAGCCTTCATTGATCTGGTCCTTCATCTTCTATGAACCCCGAGTCTGTATCATGCCTTAATGTAGGAGGCAAGGTCTGCTGGATAGGAAGAGAGTCCCTAGATTGTGGCCTAACAGGCGTTGCTGGGATAGGTATTCTGGTATGATGAAAAGATAAGGGGCAATCCTTTACCCGATGTTTAACAGATCCATATGCCAAACATTGTCCCAAACTCTTGCGGCAACTAACGGTCTGATGACCAGGCCTCTTGCAGTAGTTACAAGCCCATAGCTTCTTACGACAAGGCTGCCGAAAGTAGAGTACTTGATGGGACCCAAATATCTTCTAGTTTCAAGGGTATCCTTCCTAGGACAAAAGTTCTGCTCTAACTTGGTTGGGGATAACTAAGGTTACATCATGACGTTCTTCATGTCTTCTCTCGTGATATTCTTCTGTTCCTGCTGGGCTTCATCTTGAGCTTTCTGGAACTCCAGGATTTCTTGAAATAGGACAACCATTTGGAAGATGATTGCCGGTACTGGTGGAGCAACAAAAATGAATACTCCACCAAGGAAATGCAACTCAGTCTGAGATGAGGTAGGAATTGCCAGTGTAGGGAAAACTTCACTGGATGCACTATACGGACGGTCAAACAGCCGCGAGGGGAAAGACCCTGGGCTTGGTTGAGGGGATGGGGTATGATCCGGAGATGACACCTCATCGCCAGCAGGATTTGGTCTTTGTCAATGGTCATTCTCTGGAAGGCTTAGGATGCAAACATAAGCAAGGTATCCTACCAGTCTATAATCAAACAAAAATATTTATTTATAATATATTTCGGTCCTATGTCGTGACAAATTGATGTTCTAGTGTTCTAATTGTTTCTAGGTATGTTTTCCTAAGTTGTTGTTCAGACCTGCATGGGCCACCACTAAAAACATGTCACGACCCGGTCCCAATTGCTTGGGTCGAATCGGATCATGCCCAGCCTGCACCGTTGTTGAGACGGCGGCAGTAAGCTGTTCAGTAGCAGGTAACCATACAACAACACTATATTTGTCACAACTCAACATTCGAAAATTTAAAACTTTATTAAACTTTTACATGAAATAAAAGATACAACTTAAACCATTTTTTTTTATACATCATGAATAAAAGAAAACTCTAGGCAAACAGCTCAGCAATCTCGAATTCCTCGTCTTGGGATCGCGTAACAAAGCCTCATCATTGATACCTAAAATGTTGGGTCTCCAGTCAGGAGGGAGCAAAGTACAATTACGAATATCCAATAATTCAAATAATAATTTGAAATTTGCAATGTTAAACAATTTGAAATACTTTAACAATATTTTTCACAATTCTACAATTGAAAACAATGTGATTTGAGTAGGTAACGAACTATGACCGGCTTAGGATGATTCAATTATATCCTAATGATACGGTCCGGCCTATCCTCGTGTATAGGAGGAATCAGCTCGCACAATCAATGATGCAATATAGGGGTATTGGTCATAGACGCTACACTACTCCCCCAATATCCCGAGTCAATCAGATTCAATCAATGAGTCAATATTCGAACTCTAGGAGAGAGTTTCGTGTAGCAATGTAGTTTAAAATTGTAATAAAACAATTACTAGATAAATTACCAAATAGACATAACTGCACTTGCCTTTGTTTTATTGACTGGATTCGTTTGTTGATTTCGGGGTGATGCTAGTACAGTCCTCGAAACCCTACAATTGAGAATTTAACTCAGATTCGTTGTATAACCAAGCTAAGTGTGCTAGTTGCAATCTCTAGTAGTCATGTCCTAGTCAGGTTTTAGGTTGTATTAAACTACAGCTAACGGTTACGTCGCAACTACGTGCGTTGATTAAGCCGGTTAATTGATTTATTTGGAAATACACGAGAATCGATTACAATTTGGAAAACTTTGTGTTTTGTAATATATTTATAAAAATACAATTTCATTTAGTGATAAACCGTGAACTAGTTATTTAATAACATTTTATCCATTTTAATTAAATTCGTAATTAACCAATAAATTACGTTCTAATCTACGATTACGCGACTAAACAAAACCACCCAAATCACATCCACCAGAAAAAGAAAAAATAAAATAAACTACGCTACACAATACAGTGGCACAGCTAATGGTCCTAGGGTGGGCTTATGCCCGGTACAATTTTCTTTTACATTAAATAAGAAAAATGACTGAAATTAAATAATTAAAGTGCAGGAATTAAATATCTAATATAAATAGCCTAAATATTAAAAATAATTAAAATGAAACTAAGAGTCTCAGACTCGGTCCATTTCTTCAAAATTCAGCTAATACCACAACGTCCGGTCGGACCGGTGCGTTTGCATTTCGCCGGGGCCCACAGACCGGTACGGTCGTCGCCCGAAAATCAGTTTAGAAATTCATTTTCGAAAGCCACTTTTGAAATCAATAAAATATAGTTTTTTTGTAGAAATTTGGGCAGCACTTCCTCTATTTCGGGACAAACCCAAAACTGGGAAATGCGCCACGGAAAACCTGCAAATATTCCATCCCAAATAATAATCCCAAAATATCCACTGAAACTAATTTCCAACACCACCAGAATAATTCCCAAACAATCGAATTTTCCCGAAATATCCGGGAATCCCAAAAACAAACCAAACCACACCAAACCAGCAGATAAAGCACAGGAAAAATATGCTAACGCAGCTAATCGAAAATATTACGCAGCTAACCGGATTTCCCAAAGGGAAACCGGGGACCGATTCTCATCATGGACTCTACGGGAGGGACGAACTACTGTGATTAACAAGAATTTACCAAATTCCGTTGGCGGGGAGCCGCGGGAAAAGCTTGGGAAAAACCCGAAACGAAGTTCGGCAGCAGGTCGCAGATCTGGACAGCAACGTCGCGAATCCCGGACAGCAAAACTTCACAGATCCAGACTCAACCACGCACCGAAGAGGGGCGGAAGAGTCTGCAGGAGAGAGAGGATCCGCGGGAGAGGGCTCGCGAGCAGATCTGGCTCGCGGGAAACGGCAGCAGCACACCGGAAGGGCGCGGCCAAGGGAAACGGCGCGCGGACAGTGGCGGTGGGGAAGCGGATCGCCGGAGAGGCGACGGAAAAGCGGATCTGGACAGCGGGGTACGCTGTCGGAGTCGGTCGGAAGACCCACGCGCGCGTGGAGAGGAGCGCACGGCCGCTGGCTTCGCCGGAAATGGTCGACGAACAGGGACAGCGCCGGGTGGCGCGGGGAACCGGCCGCTCGGGACGAAAGGGGGCGCGGCCTCGGATGGCCGGGAAGCGCCGGACTCGGCCGCGCAAGGGGCGGCGCTGGTCGGGGCGGTCGCGGGTGGCCGCGCGGTGGAGCGCCGGACGGCAGCGGCATGGATGGCCGCGGGAGCTAGGGCACGCCTCGCCAGAAAATGGGGGCGCGGAGGAGGAGCTCACGGAGAGCTGCCAGCCGAGGAGGAGTGCGCTCGCGGACGGGGGCTCTGGGTCGCACGTGCACAGGGTGGTCGGCGGAGAGTTCACCGGGAAAGGGAGATCGCCGGAGGGATTAGGTGGAGAAGTCGGGTTTTCTCCAGGAGGAGAAAAGAGAGTAGTGAGAGAGAGGGATGAAGTTTTTCTCTTAAGAAGAAATAAGAAGAGGGGGTTCTGTGTGTAGTTGAGCCAGGGAGTGGGAGAAGGAGTTAATAAAGAAAGAGTGGTAAATGTGTGAGTAAATAGGGAGGAGTTGGAGGAGTTGAGGGGTTCTGAGAGTGAAAGAAGGAGTGTAACGTAAGGAGAAGGGGAAACGTGGGAAAGGAAGAGGTCTGGTCCACTTGGACCAGATCTAAAAATTATATATTTTTATATATTTTTTTTTTATTTTAAGTTATGAACCAAGTCAAAAATAGAGTTAGGAAAAAGGGATTTGGGTTTGGGCTCAGGCTCGAACTCGGGTCCGGGTCAGCAACCAAAAGCCCAATTTTATTATTTAAAAATAATTTCAGCCCAATAATAATAATAATATTAATAATTATAACCTTACTAATAATAACAATATTAATACTTATAATTTATTTAACCAAAGTTTTATCAAATTAATTTTCCAAGGACAATCAAGATTAAAATAAAAATGCATTTAAATTAATTATTCTAATTAATCAAGATTACGGGTTTCACAGTGTGGCTCCTGAATCAAATAAAACTGATGCGGGATACGATGAAACTAGTATAGTACCTGTCACCACTTCACCCACGATTTCAGCCTCTTCTGAATCCATCATGAAGGCTTGACCATGTTTTTTCTTCTTATTCCCCAAGTGTGGCTGCTTTGCCTTTTGAGCCTGTTGGAACTGATGTGCTTGTGGAGCCAACGGGGGCCTATGCTGATATTCGGATGGTACAATTGCTCGGAGATTCGTCGTTACTTGGTTCGTAGGTCTGGGACCATTTCCTTGTAGCATTGGCCTTGGACCATGCTGAGGATTCTGTGGTCCGGATTTGTTCATAGTACACTGGTAGGCCTGGTGCCCTGGAAGTCCACACTTCAAACATAGACCATTGAGTAGTCTACAATTGTTCTTGATGTGTCCTACTTTTCCACAGAAATTGCAAGTTGTTACTTCCCTTGTCTGTCCAGTTTGAGGACGCTTAGGAGGACCTTGCCATGGATTCTTCTGGGATGAAGATCCTGTATTCCATGATCTCTTTGAACCTCCCGACCTTTGAGTTTGTCTTTCCTTCAACATCCTTTCTTGATCTCGGGCGGCCTCAGTTATCTCCGAGTAGGTCTTGCATCGATATGGTGCTACCTTGTGCTTCAGTTCAGGATTCAGTCCTTCTTGGAAGAGGCCCACTTTCGCTTCCTCAGTTGTCACCATATAAGATGCGAACTTACTCAATCTGGTGAATTCTGCAGCATATCCATCCACAGTTAAATGTCCTTACTTCAGTTGGATGAACCTTCGTTCTAGCTCCAGCCTTGCCGATCTTGGAAAGAATCGTTCTTCAAATTTTCTTTTGAATTCTTCCCAAGGAACTACCTCATTAGATTCCTCAGGATGTTCTACGCTCCACCAGCTATCTGCAACGTCCAAAAGTTAGATCCGGATGACTGCTACCATGTCTTCGGGACTGATATTTGCTGCCTTCATTAGTCCCTCTGTGGTCCTCATCCACTGCCCAGCTTCCATAGGACTTTCGGTCCCACGAAACTTGGGTGGATCCAGATCCCTATAGTCAGCCACCGACTTCTTCTTAGGTTTAGATGGAGTCCGTAGCTGTTCTATTAGTGCAGCCGTCGTAGCTTGTGCTGTATTAGCCTGCTGGCTATGACTTTCTAGAATCTGTCGTAGCAACTGACATACATCGAGGGTGTTCTGTTCAGCTTGGATGGCAGGAGTAGATGAAGAAGGATTATTTAAATTGTCCATCCCCTGAATAATTCAAAGATGGAAATTTTCAGGAACTGGTTTTGTGTTCCATGATAAAGTAGCTATATCAAAATTTGATTTGAGATATACAAGATATCAAAGTATCTTATATCTCAGAGATTCAAGAAATTCAATATCAAAGAACACGTGTATTTCCAAAAGAGTAAGAAACATCATATTCATTTAGTATTCATCAAAATGGTACAACATGCTGTTAGCTTTACTAGATATTTACATATACATACTACCCATATAGATATCCCTCCTACTCGTGGCCTCTATATACATCTGTTGTTTTTACAAAATGAGATACAACAGACAAAACATGCCCTTCTATTTACAACACATAGGGCTACACTGCTCTTGGTCTATATAGAAGAGCTCCCAGCACACAGACGCACACGTTCCCTTTGAAGGATTGTAGCTTATGGAAAATATTCTTCCCAGTCGTCATAAGTTCCTTCGTAGCCTTCTACTTTGGGGTACAAATATATATAGTTTGGATCTCGAACATAGATATAGTAGATCTCCCTCACATGGTATACCTCGGCCCCGTCCTCTACGTCTCTTATAATAGGTCGTTGAATACCATACTTTATCTCATATAATGGTATGTTATACCAATCTGGTAGATTCCATCGCTCCCTTACTGTTTGCTGATACATATAAAGAGTGTAATCACTTCCGTCCCACAGAAAACTCGGTTGGAACAAATCCATAACCTACATCCATCATAATCCTCAAATAAAAATTAATAATAATAAATGCCAACAATATATATAAAATCCCCGAAAATAACATAAAAAATAAGATAATGTTAAAATTTTAAAGTCTACTTTTAACCAAGTGATATTGCAAAGTACCCCCTCTTTTTTTTATATATATACGACATATATACATATACATGATCACAGTCTTCCTTCAGGTCCTTATATACATCTGCTGTTTTACAAAAAGAGGCTTACAGCAGACAAAAATTATATTACATATTCACATTTCTTCCCCATAACATGTATTATATCAGCATTTCCTTCTTTCCGATAACAGTTGCTTCTGGGTAAAATTCTAGCCATTTCTCGAAAGTTCCATTGTAGTCATTTATACCCGGACCTCCATGTGTTTGCATTTTGATAAGCACAAAGTAATTCATCTTATTGAAAAACTTCACATTTTCATCAGCGACTTCTGATATCACGGGATATTTGAGCTCATAATGCACTCCATATACCCTTATCATCTGTTTAGGTGCAAGTCGCCATTTTTTTTTTGCAAATCGGTAATATCCATCTAGACTGTGAATGCTATTATCCAACCTAGCACAAGGCAGGAAGCGAGGCATGATCTACACCCACGAAGCTCTAATTAGTACCCACCAACAAATACTCCAAAATAAAATAGATAGGTCAGATAGCATAAGAAATATAAAAATCTAAGTAGTGTCATTGGTACTTCCTAAATGCTTCGGTACAACTTATCCTTAGAAAATTTCAAGAAATCTCTAGGGTGTAATTGAAATCAAGGTTTTAAACTTACCTTAATTATAACTTATATAATTTCCTAATTCCTTTTAACCTATTCACTTATCCGTACTTTTCTATTCTGTGCGGACCTGCATGGGCCACCACTTAAAGACGTGTCACGCCCCGTTTCTCAAATTATAGTAGATTGGGCAAGCAACAACATCTCCAGGCTACGCACCCTACAAGTACTTTCGCACCCGTATTGCGATTGTCGCCTGTAAAGAGCTAGAATGGAAAGTACAAGTGCAACTACTACATTTAATTACATCAATTATAGCTATCATACAATAATTGTTTTTCTAAGATACCATATATACAGTTTCATATTACAAAACAATAATTTATATATGCAAGTTACAAAACAGTGTTGATCATGATTCCTTGAATAGCCTACTCCTCGCCATTGCTCTCGTCATAAAGTGGAAGCATGTCCGCAGGCTCGTCGTCTTCTCCTAGTGAACAAATACTAGGTCATTTAGAAACGACAAGCAAGTCCTCGATCAAAGGCGATAATAAATAAAAACAAAATTTTAGAAGATTTAGGAAATTCAAGTAAATGACTACCTTGTGGAACAAATGGAAGTATTAGATACTTCAAATTCGACAATTTATCATACTAGACATAACTCTATGCCTCATGATTATGCACTTTTATAGAGAACACATGTGGATCACGATCACCCTCTATTTTCCCGACAATAATCCTATTTACCCGGGACCAGGTGGTGTCTGTATTGGGTACGGCGCCTTAGATTCCGACCCCTCCACATCTTGTGGAAAAACTTGTATGCATTAACTTTTTAAATTCCGTTCTATTTTCGAAATTTACTGGACTGTTCTCTGTTGGTGAGCTAGGCCTCACCCTCCGACATCGTAAGGCCCTACAGATGCGGAACTACTGATCAGCTTTTTCTGGTGTAATTATATTGCAGGGATTTCGATGGTTGTGATCCAATTGTTCTCTCCCACCCCATGATGTAACTATAAATATAGACAAGGTCTATTAACTCTCAAGTCTAATATTATCCTCAAACTTGGTTACCGTCCCGTATATATGGATAATACGCCATACGGTAACCCTTTGTTGGAGGAAGTATTTATCCAACCTATTACCATCCTTGTGTGACACGTCATATGGTAAGTCGTTGGCAAGAAACGCTCATTTACTTATCGTACCATCTCGTGTATTAAGACAACACGCCATATGGTAGGATCAACTGGACTAGAAACTAGATATAATTTTAGATTTCTATTTTAGGTTTTCCAAAACCTAAAGTTTCTAAAATTTGACTAACTCCCAAAATTATTAAAAATTTTGGCAGAGTCTACTTTGTATTGGTTGACTCGGAACAATTTTACAGTAACAAAATACAATAATTGGGTACGCCGACCCCTTCGGTGGAGCAACTCTCAACACCGGACCACGCAGTTAATATCCGAGTACGCCGACCCCTTCGGTGGAGCAACTCTCAACACCGGACCACACATTTATAATATATAGTCAAATTTAAAGCTTTCTTACCTTAGCAAGCAAGCAAGCAATTTAATATTTTTGGTTGCCACAAGTTTGATTCTTCTAAAAGCTATCCAAATTCAAGAAAACAAGATTATTAGTAACATAATGATACCACAGTCTCACTTCCGAATGTCACTAAATAATTTGATTGCTTTGCAATATTTGGCTTGATAATAACTACATATATAATTAAATCTAGCGGTTCTATTCTACTCATACTTGATGTATATATATGTATAGCTTTTTAAAGGTATAAAGGAAGTTTAAACTTGAAGATTCATGAGTGTAATGTTACCTTAGCATATAGGTACCTATAAACATCCATTTTTAACTAGATATTCAAACCAAATATGTAAAACAGGTATATTTTTTATTGTGGACAGAATTGACGTAGCATGTAAAAGTGAAAATCTAACTCATTTACAAATCTTATTTAAGAAGGAAAACATAGGGAATATATGTATCTATTTGTCACGACCGGCACCCGGATATACGGGTACGAATACGTGGGCCACGCCCAGCCTACGCCGCAGTATCGGCGGTAGAGCGCCGTCAAGTACACTAAACTAACTACAACATCTAATAATCCATAACTAGAAATGTACTCATGTCACATCACGAAAACTAAGGAAGATAAGACAAGAAATAATAACAATATCACTAGAACAACTAGAATCTATAATGATCATGAGACAGGAAAAATAAAGAAGGAACAACAAGACTAACTAAGGATAACTACCAGGCAACTCACATAGAAGAATAGTGATATCCACCTCAGCTAGCAACATCATGAAGTCCAATACTGAGGACACACTACTCCTAAAATTTGTCAACATATCCGGTCAGGATGGAACGAGTACATATATCTCATAACAGATCTCAAGATAGAATAAAAGCTATAAGACTGTAAATAGAGCATATACAATAAAAATCATGGAGTGTACATATATGTATCATGGCATGGTAAGCTGTAGAGCTAGAGCTAGAACAAGAAAGTAGAACTGAATCATGGTATGTACACAAATTAAGGTAAGCCATATATCCAATATGTGTGAGTAGCAGTTTTAACTTGTGATCGGCTTGGGTTCATGTCAAGAACTGGCCTGGCAAGTCATATGTGCGGTATATGACTCACACTGTTCGGGAATGCGGGATGGATCTGATCACAGGCATACGCTACTACTCCCCCTACCCCAACTGGTAATGGATCCAAACAGGACACGTCACTGCACAGGATTCTAATGAGAAGGGAGCAAGTCTTCTCTAGAATCAGTGACCATATATTGTGCAAGAGCTACAAGGGAGCTTGCACAATACATCCCAACCTAAGAAGGAGAAACATCTCTCGTCGGGATCCAGGAATACCAATCCGTGAGAACCATGTGTCAGGAATAAGCATATCTACACTAAGTACATGAATCATAACAGTTATCATAAATTGGAAAAAAGTTATCAGAGAATGTACTCGCCTGAGATCTGGTGGAATATGTCAACTGAGTCCAAGAACAGTGCCTCGAGGAACTATGGATGGAATACTGTATCAACATAAGGGTTTGGAAGTAAAATCAGGTCATACTAAGTCAAACTAGGTCAAGATAAGTCAAAGCAATCAAACTAGGTCAATCTAAGTCAATGGTCGACTTACAGTTGACTTCTGGTCAACTGGTCAACTCTGGTCAACCCTAGGTCAACTCGGGTCAAACTTGACTAATGTTGACTAACAGTTGACTTTGGGTCAACTGGTCAACTTCGGTCAAGTTCTGGTCAATCTTAGGCTACGGTTGACTTCCGGTTGACTTTTGGCCAAAATAGTCAACTGTGGTCAACCAAGGTCAAAACTAGTCTAACCTAGGTCAAATGTTGACTCTACTTCGACGTTCAGTCAAAGTAGTCAACCATGGTCAAACTGGGTCAAAGCTAGTCTTTACAAACTTCTACAGGGTCAACACATTCAATTTCGGTGGTTGTGAAATTACTGGAATCGATGGATCTCAAATACCACTAAAGGAGAAAGATTATAATAATACGGTAAAAACCTACAGATGTTGTCGAATGATAAAATAAATATCACCAATGTGTCCAGAATGGTTAAATCAGCTAGGATAGCCTGTCCAAAAGTCCAATTTGGACACAGGGGCAAAAAGGTAATTTCGGGCCAAAATGGTGTCCGTCGTTGGACACACTTTGCACTGAAAAACGTGTCGAAATAAAAGTGCACAAAGCTAAAAATTTATATGTCCACGAATCCAGAATGACGATACGAACCCAACGGTATATCCAGAATTGGATTCCGTTGACCCGATCTCAAATTGGTCCGTTGACCGTGACATTGAAATCCGATTTGCACGGAAAAGCGTGTCGGAGCTAATGTCCTCAAAACTCAGCAATATGTTAACGAGTCCAGAATGACGATACGAACCCAACGGTATATCCGAAATTGGCTTCCGATGAGCCGAACTCAAAATGACACGTTGACCGGGATATTGGTATCCGACTTGCACCGAAATGCGTGCCAGAACCAATGTCCACTAAAACCTAGCAAATTATAAGTCAACGAGTCCAGAATGATGATACGAACTCAACGGTATATCCGGAATTGGATTCCGATGAGCCGATCTCAAAATGACCCGTTGACCCAGAAAGTGGGACCCGCTTTGCACCGAAATACGTGCCAGGGCCCACGTTCTCCAAATCTAACAAACTTTATATGAAAACATGCCAGAACGATGCCACGAGTCTATTGGTGGTGTCAGAATTTGAATCCGGTGTCCCGGGTTCAAAAATGGAATTTTACAAGTGCAACACTAAGAATTCAAACGGCCAACTTTGGCGTCGAATTCGACCGACCTAACAAGCTCAAACTGAAATGAAATCTAAAGGGGGCAGGAAGAGGGTTATTCCAGCTGTGCACTGGAACAGGTAGCACGCAAAACGGAGCTGATACGGCGAAGATACGAACCCACGAATTTGGCGTCGCAAAACTGTCCAAAAATAGTACAAATTAAAACGTCAACTTGGTGGCCGATTTTGATGTATCAAACGACGAAATTAACGGTTCAAACTTGACAGAGGTGAAGAGGGATATACCGAGATTGAGACGGAGCAAGGAGTTCGTCGATCCAACGGTCGGATCTTCCAGAAAACGCGTGCGAAGTCGCTATCCCGAGACGCGAATTCTGAAGTTCAAAACTCGCGCGTCACGGCGGGATTCCGTTCAAAACGCACGAATAGCCCGTGCGTCGCGCCGGAGAAGGAGGCGCTGCCCCGGAGGGGTTTGTCGGAGTGCTCGCGCTCACGACAGGGGGCGGCCACGACGGCCGTGCGACGGCGCGGTGGCGCACGACGGCGGCCCGCGCGCGCGCGCACGTGGCACCGCTGCATGCTGCCACTGCCGCGGCTGCTGCGCTGCCACCTTGCTGCTGCTGCTGCCACGCACGGTGGCGCGCGGCGGGGCGGCGACGGCGGTGTCCGTGGCAGCGACGACGGCAGAATGGTGTTGAAAGTGGTGGTGTGGTGTGTAGTTGTGATGGTGATGGTGAGTAGTGATGGTGGTGTTAATGGTGGTGGTGTGGTGTGTAGTGAAGAAAAAGAAGAACAAGAAAAAAAATGGAGATGATGATGATGGTGAAGGGGGTGTTGTTCGGCTGAGGCATGGGAGGGGGCTGTCGGTTGAGTGTAGGGAGCATGTGTGTGTGAGAAGGAGAGAGAGTGTGAGAGTTTTATATGTGTGTGTGTGTATATTAATATATAATAGAGTGGGATATTTAGTTAGAGAGAGAGAGAGAGAGATATAGATATTTAGAGAGAGAGGGGGGGTGTTCGGCCACTGTTGGGTGTGTGTGTGTTGAGTTTAATAGGAAGAGAGAGAGAGAGTGTGAGATTAAAGAGAGGGAATAGAGAGATATATAAATGTATACATAGATATTTGTAAAGTGGAGAGAGAAAAATAATTATTTAAAATAGGGAAAAAATAGGGGAAATTATGTGGGGGTTTTGGGCTGTCATGGGAGAACAACATGGGGCTTGGGTTCGAGTTCGGTCGAGCCGGGTCGGGTCAAAATCGGACCGGGTGCAATAATTGAATTAAAAATAGGGATTTATAATCATGGGTAAATAAATAATATACGGGGACTCCAATAAATGGGACACAAGCGTCATGTGGGTAGTAGGCTTCGTGTGGGCCACGTCCATACTTTGGGTCGACTAGGTTGGATCGATGTCGGGTCCCGAAATTAAATTAGAAATTAAATCGAGTTTTACGGTAGAAAATGAATCGGCCTAAATTAACCCGGAAGTTGTACGAAGAAAATGGAGCACAAAATGGAGTGTCTGAGTGGGACACGAAGGTCATGGGTGAAGAGCGTCTCGAGTAGATCAGGCATGACAAGTTGGTTTAGAGAAAATGACTAGTCTGGTGCTCATAAATTAAAAGTCATGGTAACGCGCATATGATGATCAAGGAAAAGAGTGGGAATTCAATTAATAATTAAAATGGTCTAATATTGACCCGAACTTGCGCGAAGTAAAAAGGGCACAAGGGAACGAGTTCAAGTGGGACATGATATATCAAAATGAAGATAATCTCGTCTACTACAAACTCTAAGAAGGAAGTTTCCAGAGACTGGCATCCCTGATGCTCTAGAATTCTAAGTCACGGTAAAGAGCATTAATGATCAAAAATTAATTATATAGAAATGAATTAATGAAAATAATTCATTAGAAAATTCGAAAAATAATTCGGGAAATTCAGGGGGCTTACATCCTACCCACCTTATAGAAATTTCGTCCTCGAAATTAAGGTTGTAGTAGGGGTAAAACAAGATAGAAAGTTTTTAGGCAAAAACTTAGGCACGATCATAGAATGACAAGTTGCACGATTAAAAAAATCGATTTACAATTATTCAAGCACGATGAGGGATTTGGCACGATATAATCATGATACGAACAAAATCATATGTGCATGATTTCAGAAATAAGCCAAGTCATTGGGGCACAATTTTAGAGACGATTAAGAGAATCGAAGGTATAATTGAAGTTCAAGTACGGGATGATCTGTAGGACTTAGGTTGATGGAAATCAACCTGAAAGTCACATATGCTCGATCAAGATGAAAAGCTAACCATGACCAAAACAAGGTTTGGCATAGTTGAGATAAAATTTCAGACATAAACAAAATCGAAGTCAAGGTCTTATAGGTCCGATCAAGATTAAGGAGGATGATTAATAAAATCATGAAATACGATCCAAGTTCGAACGCGATTGAAATCGAAAATAGTCTAAGTTTACTTGGCACGATTTGAGGGTTAAGATTATCAAGATCATGAAAATCAAACTTAGATAGTCATGATCTAAAACAGGGCTAAGAGAAGCAAATAGAGAGAAAAATTTGAGAATAGCACGATTGAGAGATAGATTTGATAGAATCGGATTATAGGTCACATAAGCACGATCAAGATCCAAGTTCAGTTATGAAAGACGATAAAATCATGAATTCGAAATCAAAGTCCTAAAAGCACTATTTGGAAGGAACCCAAGTCACAAAAGAATTTGAAGTCATCCAGAGTCTAGTCAGCAATCAAGACTCTTTGGCACGATAAATAAGACGACCAAAATTGATTGGTCATGGACAGAAGGAAATCAAAAATTTTATAGTATCAAATTTTAAGAAACAGTTGAGATATAAACATTTCGAAATTTCCAGAGTTTTCAAGTGTAGATGTCTGATGTAGATATGAGTTAGGTGATTGGTGAGATCAAGACATAGCTAAACAAGTCAAAGGAAATGATGACAAGATGAGGAAATCATCATTGCGATGGGAGAGAAAATAATGATAAACGAGAAATAATGGTAGGAATTATGTTGCTCAATTGGTAAAAGAAGTGAATCAACTTAAGATATGACCTGATAACCATACACGTCTATCCAAAATCATGTTGCCAGAATTTACGCCACGCCAGTAAACATAGCTACAATAAACGATAGAGTCCATAACCAAGGTATACACCCTATAATCATGTTATCTAGATTCCTTACCACGCCAACCGGTATGGCTGCAAGAGAATCTAAATTCCATAACTAGGATAGTATATCCAAAATCAGGCTCCATGTCCCAGTCAGGCTAGCTAATATGACTACGATAAATTCCAAACTCCATAAGTAAAGTAGACACTTACCGTTCTCATTGTCCTCGTCCAAAATATGTTTATCAGGATATCTTAACTCAATTCTTAAAAGAATCATCCAAAACAAAATCAAAGGTCAACAACGAATATTAAGATTTAAAATTCAACAACAAGTCAAGGGTAAGTTAATAGAAACAACGGAAACAACTTCCGAGATAAGGTTCAGAGGAAAATCTCGGGGAAAGTCCCGAGCGTACTACCTAGGTCAAGATAGAAAATGGTGGAATATAATCTAAAACAAACCTCGACCATGATACGAGGTTGGTAAATCATATTCACGTCTCAACCTACACTACAACTTAAATACCCTTTAATGACGCTTGATATGGGGCTTTAATGACGGCTGATAAAAAAGCGTCATCAAATTTCAGCCAGACTGTAATCTAGGACGGTTATATATAAAAGCGTTATTGAATGTCTCTAAGTGGTACGAGCGTTATGAAAAAAACACAAATTTTAAGTCAAAATTTTGACTCTCCCGTACTTACTCCCGCACTTAAGTCAAAAAGCCCCCTTCTCCCGCACTTACTATCTTTCTCCTTCTCTCTCTCTCGCCGCTCCCTAACTCCCTTCCGCCCTCTCTGGCGCTCCCGAACTCCTCTCAGCCCGCTCCGGCGCTCCCGATCAACTCCCCTCAGCCCGCTCCCCTCTCGCCGCGCCCCAACTCCCCTCAGCCCGATCAACTCCCCAAGGTTTGTCCTAATTTTTTTCTTATTTTGTGCCCTAATTTCTGCCTCGATTTGATTTTAGTAAAATGCCCTAATGCCTCGACTTGATTTTAGTAAAATGCCCTAATTTTGACCTAGTTTCTATTTCCTAGTTTTCGAAAGATGGCTGAAATATCTTTGAATGCATGTTTGGAAATCTTTGAAAGAATTTTCTTTTTTTTTACTAATTTGTGATGCATTTTCTTCGTCCGCGCATTGGTTCATCTTCTTGTTTCTTTCTTTGTTGGTTCTTGCAGTGTGGAAGGTTGTTAATTCCATTGCTTTAGGACGAATACTTACAAGTTCAACTTCATGGAGACACGTTCGGGTAGCAAGGTTTGTTTTGGTTCATGGAGACATGTTCTTTTCAATTGCCCTATTTTCTAGAAATCATGGACAAGAAAGAGATCAATGTCCCTGTAACGTCGTATATGACACATGTTGAACACGGCATTTTTACACTCGAAATTACTCCAGGTCACGCAGAAATCGGTACCGTGTCTGTGTATGTGCCATGTCATATTGTCTTTAAATCAAGTCCTGTTCTTTTTAGATTAAAAAACTCCAGGCAATACAATTTATTTTTTACAGTGTACACGTTGCTCATGCATTGAGGGTGGGAAGGATCTTTGACATCAATATATGCAATTGTTTGACTGTACATCTCTAGATTAAATGATATCGGTCATGTTAGATGTGAGCGTTGACCAACTTTTTTTTTAGGTTTATTTAACCCTCTTTTGTAGTTATGTAGATGATTCATATAATGGTTGATTCCAGAATTCATCTCATATAAAACCTGATTTTGGGATTCAAGTATAACACATAACCTGAGAATTAGTTCACTGATTTCCCATTTAATTCATCGACACTCACATGATACACCATCACTAATATGAGCTGTCATTTTTCCCAAATCCTGAGAACTGCATTGGGCTGAATTCTGGGTTATATACTCTAATAACTGAGGCTGTTTACACAGACTTCCTCACCCTGCTTTATACCTTCCTGCACACATGTTTCCCCACACACTCTCACATTTTCTGTCACTCACACACTCACTAACACACACATGCCTATACTGTTCAGCCCTTCGACACACACACAAGCACTCATGATTCACACACACATATATTCACTGTCACCTCATTCTAAATTTTGAGAACAAATTGTTTCCCTCATGTTGATCCTCACACTCTCATGGATGACAAATCACTTAATCGTTGTTTTGCTTTATTATACAGCGGAATAGATCATGGATGACAAAGCACCTATTATCGGAAGAATATAGAGCCGGAGTTGATGAATTTATGGAGCATGTTAAAGCTAGTGGGGATGATCTCGACTTCGTTAGATGTCCATGTAATGAGTGCGAGAATCTCTATAGTATGAGTTTAGAAGATGTAAAATTTCATTTGACGACAGTTGGTATCGATCCAAGGTATACTATATGGATATAGCATGGGGAAGTTGATCCTAATGAAGTGTGTGAGGATACATGTGCGTCTATTTATAAGGATTATGATATGGATACTTTAAATGATGTGGCAGATACACTAGAGATGTTCTATGCATTAAAAAGGAACGACATTGAAGGAGATGATGAAGAGAACTTTAATTCATTGCTTGATGATGCTAAGAAACCATTGTATAATGGTTGTAAAAAGTATACGAAGCTATCTGCGATAGTGAAGCTCTTTAGTATCAAGGCCAAGAGTGGTTGGAGTGATAAAAGCTTTTCAGATGTGTTGACATTGTTCGCCGACATGCTTCCGGGAGAAAATAAATTGCCTGTAAGTACTAGGGAGGCTAAGCGTTGCTTCTCAATATTTGGAATGGGATATAAGAGAATACATGCATGTCCGAATGATTGCATACTCTATAGAAAAGATTATGAAAATGCAATCTCATGTCCTACGTGTGGAACGTCGAGATATAAGGTAAAGAAGAATATGTCTGAACAAAGTCAGGAAGAGCAAAAGAAGGGCATCCCAGCTAAAGTTCTATGTTACTTTCCACCTATTTTACGCTTTAAAAGGTGGTTTCGATCGGTACAAACATCAAAGAATTTGACATGGCATGTAGACGGAAGGGAAGTTGATGGCCAATTACGTCATCCTGCAGATTCACCTACGTGGAAGACAATTGATGATAAATTTCCAGAGTTTGCAGCAGAAGCAAGAAACCTTCGACTCTCTCTTTCAGCCGATGGGATTAATCCATTTAGTTCACTCAGTAGTAGGTACAGTTGTTGGCCTGTAATGCTAAATACTTATAATTTACCACCTTGGTTGTGTATGAAGAGAAAGTTCACATTGTTGACATTGTTGATATCAGGCCCCCAACAACCTGGAAATGACATAGATGTTTACTTAGCACCATTGATTGAGGATCTCCAGTTGCTGTGGAAGGATGGAGTTGTGACTTACGACGCCTATCGGCAAGAATCTTTTACATTGAGAACTGTATTGTTATGGACTGTTAACGATTTTCCTGCATATGGCAACTTGTCTGGTTGTTGTGTGAAAGGATATTTTGCTTGTCCAATATGCAACGAAAATACTTATTCAGATAGATTGAAACATTGCAACAATAATATTTATACTGGTCACAGAAGGTATTTGCCGCATAACCATTCTTTTCGATCACAAAAAAAGGCATTTAATGGTGACAAAGAGTTTGGAACTCATCCTGAACCATTAAGTGGGGAACAAATATTAATGAAGGTTGCGGGGATTCCAGTTTCTTGGGGGAAAAAGAAGATGTTCCAGAAAAAGATATCAGAGAAGAAGACTTCAAAGAAGAAGAAGGAAGCAGAAGTGCAAAAGAAATTGACACCAAAGAAGAGGAAAAAAGAAGTACAAAAAGACAAAGTTACAAGTTGTTGGAAGAAGAAATCCATTTTTTTGAGCTAGAGTATTGGAGATATCTTCCTATTAGACATAACATGGATGTCATGCACATTGAGAAGAATGTCTGCGATAGTATCATTGGGACCCTATTAAATATTCCTGGAAAAACAAAAGATGGGATCAATAGTCGCAAAGATCTTGTAGAGATGGGCTTAAGGAAAGAATTGGAACCTCATAATAAGAAAAATGGGATTTATCTTCCAGCTGCATGTTATTCTTTATCGAGGCAAGAGAAAAGAATAGTGTGTCAAACTTTGCATGACCTTAAGGTCCCAGATGGTTACTCTTCGAATTTTAGATGTAATGTCTCAATGGAAGATCTAAAGTTATATGGTCTCAAATCCCCTGATTGTCATGTTCTAATGCAACAACTACTTCCTATTGCAATACGTGGTGTGTTGCCAAAGCATGTGAGATGTGCTATTATACGAGTATGTTTCTTCTTTAATGCCCTTTGTGCCAAAGTCGTGAATGTACAAAAATTGCAAGATATCCAAAATAATCTTGTGATCACATTGTGCTTATTGGAAAAATATTTTCCACCATCATTCTTTGACATAATGGTACATCTAATGGTACACCTTGTCAGGGAGGTCGAACTTGGCGGTCCGGTTTTCTTTCGATGGATGTACCCACCAGAGAGGTTGGTTTGGTTTAGTCTGAACTTTGATTTTCATTATGTAGTAACATGATTGATGTTTGTGTAATCATTTTTATCTTTATCATTTGTTCATTATAGGTTTATGGGTGTGATAAAGGGTTATGTGAGAAATAAGAATCGTCCTGAAGGGTGTATTGCACAATGCTATATCGCAGAGGAAGCCATTGAGTTTTGTTCAGAATATCTAGAAGAACAACCCGCCATTGGAGTTCCTTCTACGAAGAATGAGGAAAAAACCTATAGGAAAAGGAAATATCTGTGAAGTTGACCGCTTATCTTTGGACCAAGCACATCTTTATGTGTTGCACAACACAAATGATGTTCAACCTTATATCGAGTAAGGATGTCTATATTACTCTTTACTTAATTTTATCTTTGGACCAAACACATCTTTTTTTATGTTTCGCTTTGTAATTAACAAAATTCTACTTATTACTTGATAGGGAGCACGAGGCTTACTTGAAAAAGTTGCACCCTCGTAGAGTGAAAAGTGCAAAATGGTTAGAAGATGAGCACAATCGCAGCTTTATTAGTTGGTTACGATCAAGGGTATTGATTAAGCTACTATATTTTATGTTCTACTTAGTGAAAATAAAATATTGAACTTAGGAAAAAAAATGACAGGTTGATGCTGCGGTAGAAGACCCAATGTCACTCTCCGTTCCCAGAATAAAGTATTTTATACGTGTACTTCTTGAATGTACTTATTCAATATTTATCATGCATTTATTCTGTATTTAAATTCTTCAAATTTGTGCTTATTAAATTTTTGTATTTTATTTTCTGCTTTTTCTTGGCTCTTGGTTCATTTCGGTTCATGGGAAACCAACTTGGTTCGGTTTGGTTCAACATGGAAAAGAATGGATGGCTTGGATTTGGTGGAGAGAATGAATGGTGGAGATCCACTTGACCTTGATATAAAAGTTCTTCTTCCACTCTCTCTCTTCATTCATTCACATTTACTCCTCCACCAAACCCTAACCCATTTGGAGAGGCAAGTACATCTTGTACACCATGAGGGATTTTATGCATCCCCAATTATTTTTAGTTTATGTTATTCATCTTCTCTTCCTCTACAAGTTTAGGCCTTGAAGTTTTTGTTTTCCATGGATGGTTGGGTGTAGATCTAAGTTTTAAGTTTTGGTTTTTATAGTTTGGTTTTCATATGAAATTTAGGGTTTTGATCTATCAAACATTATTGTTTTCAAAATTAAGTGGTTCCATGTTGTAGAGAATTTGATTCTACTAAAGTTTGGCTTTTGAAAAGTTAGATTTCGATTTATTTTGTGGAAGTTATGGCAAAAGTATTTTTGGTTCGTTCCTATATTCATCTGCAGCACGAACAGCATGTCGCAGTAGGCGCATATCATGTCGCTCATGAGCCGCATTAAGGCGTATGTCGCAGTAGGCGCATATCATGTCGCGCATGAGCCGCATTAAGGCGCATGTCGCAGTAGCCGCATATCATGTCGCGCATGAGCCGCATTAAGGCTCATGTCGTAGTAGGCGCATATCATGTCGCGCATGAGCCGCATTAAGGCGCATTTCGCAGTAGGCGCATATGGTGTCGCAGTTGAGCCACATGAGGTGCATGTCGCAGTAGGCGCATATGGTGTCGCAGTTGAGCCACATGAGACGCATGTCGCAGTAGGTGCATATGATGTCACAGTTGAGCCACATGAGGCGCATGTCGCGGTAGGCGCATATCATGTCGCAGTTGAGCCACATGAGGCGCATGTCGCGATAGGCGCATATCATGTTGCAGTTGAGCCACATGAGGCGCATATCATGTCGCATTAGGCGCATATGGTGTCGCAGTTGCATGCATGTCGCAGAATAGGCCGCATATGCATAATTGGGTTGTTTCTGACTATTATGTGTCCTAATTAACTGAATTGTGGCTAGAATTTCTTTCAACTCCCAACATGAATTTGTTGATCTTTTCCTTGGATTCAAGAATATGTTACCAACTATTTTATACTAGTTGTGGACTGGACCATGCTTAATACTAATTGACCTTCATACCTTGATGCCATTGATAATAATGGGTATCTTGATAAATTGATCATGCGTTCCTAGTTGGAACTAAGAGATTGGCTAGTCGTCTTATTGAATGAAATGAATGAGACACGTTCATGTAATGAACTATTGTACTCGATTAGCCAAATCCAAATATTGGCATACATGCACATGCAGGCTTCAAATTATTATTTATCTATTTTACGAAAACAGCATGTGTACTTTATGGTCAAGGCATGATTATCCCGTGGTTAGATTTGATTGTTGCATTACGCTATGTAAGACCTATAATATAGCCGCACGGGTATCGTTGTAGAGTTGCGCATATCGTACCCCGTACGAAAGTACTCATTTGAACGACCATGATCCACGGCATGGAACTTCACGCAAAGTAGAGACTATTAAGTTAAATAAAATAATGATGGCATAGAGAGAATGGATTCCCGAGTTCTTACATGGCAGCCCCCTTGGGACTATTAAGTGCCCGACGGACCGGCTGGTTCCTACAGATACGGTAAATCTGTCACACGGGCAGGGAACGGTATCTGCTTATATTATTGTACATGCTATAACGGCGGGCGTCCCGCCGGGACTCGTCTAACTACATGATTGGCGCAATTGATTGATTGGATAGACTAGCCTTGCTTGCACATAGTAAGAACTGAGGAATCCCTAATTGCATAATTCCAGGATAACTTGGGACTCACAATAGCAAGCCGTAGGAATTGATTGGCCGTTCAAAGATGATTTGTTTGTGTATTGTATCTACTCTGTTGTCTAACTAAGATGATCAGAATGTCAGGGCGTGACGGGCCAACTTCTGTCCTTGTTTGGTTGGGAGGTTGGTTCGAAGTGTCGTGATGTTATGTGAATCCTAGTGGAAAGAAAAGATCTATTATTATATTCTCTTATTACTGGTTTTAATTCCTCATATCGTGCTTCCTTGTGGTACTTGCTATTGGAGGTCTAACCTCTCTGGTTTTGCATGGCCAGACTTAGAGCCGGTTCCCGAGGACTCAGCTTACTTCCACCTCCAAGATGGTCAATACTAGGAGGATGATCGCAGGAGAACTCGAGTGGGTTCCTTACTTCTCCACTCGTTTTGTTATTTACCTTATACCTTGCCGTTTGGCACCGACATGTTAGTCGGATTGTCTTGCACTTTTGCATAATTGTAATTAAGTCAGACTGCAGCTGATAACAATTGTGTATACTTTGCTACATCATCTGGCTATGTTTTGTAAAGCCAGATATCAAGAACATTTTGACTGAGCGTTTGGGACGCCTTACTGCTTTATCTTACATGTTCTCTATTTCTGTTTTTTATTTGAATGATTGAGACAATAGATGTGAAATGACCATAGTGAGACTTTCATGTAGTATACACCCCCTCGTCTTTTAGACAGCATTGATCGTATTATACGGTATTCATCTACCCGTAATACGTAGCTGGCTGAGTCATTCCCCCGCTCTCCAGTATTCTGGTTCTGGGGCGTGACACCCAACTAGCAATGTCTCTGATGAATTAAAATGGATAGCTCAAGGACCTCGACATCACGTGACTAAGTTCCCAGGTTATACAATTAATGGGTGTCACTATCAAACGAAAGATCGTGACGACGTACGAGTCAAGCAAAACAGTGGAGTGACTCTAGTGGCAAAGACTTTTCAAGTTGCTAGCACAAAGGACAACAATCCCATCATCTCAGATATGATATTTTACGGTGTCATCAAAGAGATTTGGTTGCTTGACTATTTCTCCTTCCAGATTCCCGTCTTCAAGTGTGATTGGGTTGACAGCAAGAATAGTGTTAAGGTGGATGAACTTGGTTTTACATTGGTCGAGCTTGGTAGAGTTGGCCACAAGTCTGACTCTTTTGTTTTGCCCTCTCAAGTAAAGCAAGTATTTTATGTTCCTGATCAATTGGATGAAAATTGGTCAATCGTTTTAACGGCTCCGCAAAGGACTTATTATGATGAAGACAATGACGACGAGGGAATCGATTGTTTTGATTCAGTTGAAACTTGTAATAAAGTACCGGATTTTGACTCATTTGATGTTGTTGATGAATCACCCTCGACCTATTTACGTGAAGATTGCGAGGGAACTTGGATTGCACAGTCCAAATCTTCTTGAGAATGGGTGTATTTTATGTTTCAGACATTTTATGTTTCTTATATCAAACCTGAGAATGGGTGTATTTTATGTTTCAGACATTTTATGTTACTTATATCAAACCTGAGAATGGGTGTATTTTATGTTTCAGACATTTTATGTTACTTATATCAAACCTCAGATTTTGTTACTTATATCTCAGACATTTTATGTTTCATGCTATTTCAAGCACATTTTATTCTTAATCTCAGATTTTGTTAGTTCAATCTCAGTTTTCAAGCACATTTTATGTTTCATGCTATTTCAAGCACATTTTAGCAAGATTAATATGAATATAAATATGCCATTTATTTGTTGCAGGCTACACAGCAATGTGAGGATTCCGGGGAACAAACTTGTAGCCGGAAAAAAGATAGAGGGGCATCAAAATAAAAAAAAGTCAGCAAAATCAAAGATGATGAAGAGAGGATAAAGATCATTTATAACGATGTTGGGCAACCAATTGGTGAAGGAAAAATTAGTTTGGCAACTTACTGCGGCGTCACAGTAAAGTCCTTAGTAAAAATAATAACTTATCCAAATTGGCATAAAGTGCCAGAATCAGTTAAAAAGAGCTTATGGACTGCTATTCAGGTAAAAATAATGTGTGTTCCTGAGAATTTCAGTTTGAATGTTCCTTTGTATGCCATGTTTCAAATTGATTTGTAGGCTCAACATGTGTGTTACTGAGAATTTATGATTGTATGCCATGTGTGTTACAGAGACAGTCTACTGATTTTCCTTAGGATGTAGACAATTTGAGACACCCAAACCTATCTACATACCATATATGCATTGCCGGCACATAAGTTCAGATAAGTGAACTAAGTTCAGACTTGAATTCACTTGTTCACTGCACCATTGAATGCTTGAATTCAAGTCTGAACGTATTCAGACTGGAATGCTTTACATGTTATGAACTATGTTATGCACTCATGTATAGATGCTGAATATTTATTTTCTGTTGTGGGCCAAATTTGACTTGGATCCAAATAGTCAAGCCTTCGTGTTAGCATCCATGGCTCAGAGTTGGAGGGCATTCAAAGGTCAACTCACCAAGCATTGGATTTATCCGAATGAGGGCAATCGTGAGCTTCTCAAGCACCCTCCACCAAAGTACTCGGGGATCTTGAAACAATCTGTGTGGGAGGAATTCGTCAAAAGCAGACTGTCTGCAAGTTTTAAGGTTAACTTGTCAAAATTATTTTTTTATGCATAACAAGGATGACTAGGTCCCTATTATATATATCTTATTTCTTCTCTACCTTCATGTGTTGTAATCATAAGAAAATGAGCAAGGAGCAAAGTGCACGGAGAGCCAAGGCCAAGTTTCCTCATCGTTTAAGCAGGCAGGGATATGCCGGTCTTAAAGAGGAGCTAGTAATGCATATGTGTATATCAGTTAACATGATTTACATGTGGAGCAATGTCTCTGATAACATGGTTTTTTTCTTTCAAAACAGCGACGACAGTTGGGAGAAAAATATGTAGATGACAGAAGTTTTTTTGGACAAAGGCACGAGTTACTAAGGCCAGTACATTTACTGACGATGGGACCAAGGACGTAGCTATGAAAGTGGTGAGTATATATCGTCCAGTCTATTAAGAGGAATCCTGCTTATCTACATGCTTATATTTTTAAAACCTTGTACTTTTTATAGGAGGAATACACCAAACAAAAGGAAGATGGGAGTTTGGTGACCGATGGAGCTACGGACATTCTAACCTTGGCGTTGGGCACTCCCGAGCATTCGGGACGTATTCGGGGTTTGGGATTAGGTCCGACACCAACGACCTATTTCAAGCTTCCAAACGGGGAATGAAAAAACAAAATGAACTACTCAAGTCCCAATTGGAAGAGGAGCGTCGACGGAGACAAGAATTGGAGACCATGCTCAAAGAATTTCAAGCCCAAGCAGCTTCACAAACCTCTGAGAAGGTTGCTTCCAATACCAAAGGAAGTGGTAATAGGAAATATATAATGTCTCCTAAGAAACGCGAGTCTCCTGGAAACAAGAGTCCATCATATGGTTCTAAGGTAATAATTATTACAGTTAGTTCCATTTCGTCTAATAAGCTTTTCTTCTTTTTTTGGGGTCTAATATGTTTATTCTAACATGCTTTTCTATCTTCTTTGAAAAGCTGAAATAGAATACAAAGTTAAGCGAGCAAAAATTCATAACATATCCTACATCAGACATTGGCATGGTAATTACATATATTCAATACATAATCTTTATTCAACAACTTAATTATAACATGTAGTAATTATATCGAGAAATAACTGTTTCTTATTTTGTTTAGGGAACCAAATGCAAGCTAGCAGTGGGCACAAAAGAAAATATTGTGGCCGAGGGAATTGTCTTTGAAGGATGTGGACCAAATGAGAAAATTCATAATGTTGAATTAGGGGAACATAATGTCAGGGTTTCAATTATGAAAGCCCTTCAACCTACTGTGAGCCTTCCCGTGCCACTTCATGGAGAAATGGAAGTTGTTCAAGATGCAATTGGGTCTTTAGTAGCTTGGCCCAAAGAGTTTATTGTTGGTGGTCTTCAGGTAATATTATTTAATGCTAGTGTCAATATCTTTTATGAAATTGTTGAAAAAAATTCCAATTTAATCTGACAATGTTCAACCTTTGAAGGTTGCTGGCTGTGGTAGGGAGTTAATTGACACTTTTGGAGAGATGGTAGAAAGCATTAAGGATACCGACCCTCATCTTAAAATACCATTGGAAGGAATGTTCGGAACCTTTACTCCAAATTGTTATCTTTCTAAACTCGTTCTGCAGGAGTTATGTAGGATGGCATGGCTAGATGTGAATCCTGTTGTTGCCTATATGAGGTAAGAAATATGAAATTTATATTTTGAAATTTATATTTTGCGATTGACACCATATTCAACTATTCTTTTGGCTTTAGGTTTTTGCTTGATAAATTTCCAAACTCTCGGGAGCTTTTGGTAATGTTCAACCCTTCTGCTATGAGTAATGCATCCGGGCCTGCAATAAGCAATCTGGTTAGAGAAAGGCTCCAAGAGGCTAAGAAAACCCAAATTTGCTTCATTCCCTTCATTTACAAGGAGTAAGGAGTTTTAATCAAGTAGCAAGATTTTTTTTCCTATTCAATAACCAAATTGCTTTATTCCATTCATGTTCCCTTTAATGTAGGAAGCATTGGATTCTAATTGTTGTTGAGCTCTCTACCTTTAATGTTTACTGGTTGGACTCGCTGTGTTTTAAACCGAGAGGAGACATTAAGTTGTTTTTCAATACGTGAGTGAAATTATTATTATTATTGTTAATATTTTAATAAATGTGTATATTCTGATGTTAGTATATATAATTATTTTCTACTAGTGGCCTCAACACAGCATATATTGGTGGTAAAAGATCAAGTAGAAGTCCTACTTGGAAATTTCCCAAGGTAATCAAACTAATATATGACTTATTATAATCATGGACATTATATTCTCTTACAAATAATATCTTCATGTAGGTCCCGAAACAACCTGGAGGTTATGAATGCGGATATTTTGTTATGAAATATATGCGGGATCTCATGGAAGACCCCTCTCCTACTATTGAGTCAAAGGTAAGTTGTTCATTAATTAATTTCTTAATTACTTTTCTGAAATTATACAAACTAATGTAACTATTTTTTGACTTTTTAGCTAAAAACATTGGCTAAAAAATCAACATACACGCAGGAAGAACTAGATGATGTCCGATGCGAATCCATCGAATTCGTTGCCAATCATATGGATGATACATGAGGGTCAAGGTACTCATTTCACTCATTTCCATTACTGATACGAGACACCCTACTGTCACATGGACACAATACACTCAAGACACTCACTAAACTATGATTGATAGTCCTACCCTCTGTTCTGTTTGTCGAACATCAATTTGTGGTTATGGAGTTTGTGGATTTGTTGTGGATTTTGAAACATCAATCACAGCTTTGATTTTCAATCAAATAGCATAAGCTTTTCCCATATTTCTTCTACTTTGCTGCTATGGATAAGAATAATACTTCAATTCATATTTAAGTTAATAACAAAAGATAAAATGTTTCATGTGCTGTTTATGCATTTTTTGTATGATCAAGTGGTTTAGGCATCATTTGGGAATTTCTTATATAAAGGAACTGGAAATGTTTCATGTGCTGTTTATGCATCTCTTGTATGATCAAGTGGTTCAAGTTGGTTTGGATATTATTGGCTGTCGAATTTGTTTCTCTGATGCAGTGAGTTGATACTTCAAATATCGGTTGATACTTCAAGTATCAGTTTGATGTTCAGATATGGGTTTTATATTTCATACATGAGAGTAATTCTCAGCTTTTATTATGTTAAATTGGTTCTCCATTTTGGAAGTTTTGAAATTGGATTTCAAGTTGAACTCAGGTTTTAAACTGAGCATAAGTTCAGTTTTATATTGTGAACCTTGAACAATTGGTTTTACTTGTATCTCAGGATTATTGGTTTTGTATTAAGTTCACCTATATTGATTTGGGTTTGGTTTCACTTGTACATTCTCATATTGATTTGGTTTGGGTTTTTGATGTATGGTTGCATATGAATAATTCTCTGTCTGGTATACATGAGACTTGTTCTCAGGATATCAATGTTCTCAGGTTTTAAACTGAGCATAAGTTCAGTTTTATATTATGAACCTTGAACAATTGGTTTTACTTGTGTCTCAGGATTATTGGTTTTGTATTAAGTTCACCTATATTGATTTGGGTTTGGTTTCACTTGTACATTCTCATATTGATTTGGTTTGGGTTTTTTGATGTATGGTTGCATATGAATAATTCTCTGTCTGGTATACCTGAGACTTGTTCTCAGGATATCCATGTTAACATTTTGGTTGTTTCACCTTCAGTTTTATCTGTGAGCTTGGATTCCTTGATTCTCAGTTCAGTTGGAAATGTAGCCTACCTGGAATTTCTTATATAAAATATTTTTGAACTGGAAATGTAGCCTACTGCTTTGGCCTGTGGCCTGCTGCCACTTGCCCTACAGCAGGTCAAGCTGGAAAAGGGGGGGGGGAATGAGTGCCCTGCTTCTAATGTACCCTACTGCCACTTGCCCTACCTGCAGGCAATAGCCTCAGGCCTTATAAGCCAACATCTTTTTGATAGTTACATTATATATACACAAGATGAATCTGACAGAAACTCCACACAACAGTTTCCCACAACATATGTTGAATTATGATCTTATAAATGTGTGTTTTTAATCATGACTTATATCATTATATCACATTTATTAATCCTTGTTTTATCTTTTGCAGGGTACATGTGCTGTGGACACAGGTCTTTATGTGAAGTTGTATGTTATGGTGTGGGATGTGTGGATAGTTTTGATGTAAAGTGTACTAGCTATATTGGATACTGATCTATAGATTTTTGTGAAGATGTATATATATATGGCCTGAGAAATGTGGAATGATAGCTAAAGTGTACTCTATTTTAAGACAATAGAATGTACCCTATTTTGAGACAATGGAATATGGTTCTATTTTGAGACAATGGAATGTGGTTCTATTTTGAGACAATGAAATGGAGATTACTGTTACATTTCAATGTTTTGTTGTGAATATGGTTCAAATTAAGTGGTTTTCGAATTGAATTGAGCAGGGTTTGGAATGTATAACATGCAGTATAGAGCGTTATAAATGTTATACAAATGACCAATCATAACGCTTTCAAAATGTCCTGACCCCAACCATACTAAATTATTCATAACGTTTTTACATAACTATCTATAACGGTTTGAAAATAGAACTTAGTAGAAATTCATACTATTAATGACGTTTTCGGTCAATTTATCTATAACGCTTTTAAAAACATTCATAACACCCGATTTCATAACGCTTGGCTGAAGAAAAAAACCGTCATGGTTCATCATTAATGACGGTTTTTAGCCGTCATTAAATGGTATTTCTGTTGTAGTGCTAGAAGATACAAGTCCAACTTATAACTTCCCTCTGGGGTCCACAAACTCATCCCAAGAAAGAATAAAGTTTGATACAGACAGATATTTCAGAAATCAGGACGAATGGAAACAAGTGGGAAAAGATTTGAAAGCCTTCGAAATAAGATTCCCAGGGGTTATCCCTAGAATCTACCAAGAGTTTCTAATATGTGACGGAGTACCAAAATCCTAAAATATTCTATGACTCAACCTTAATCCTAGGGCAGGCTCGCAGTAGTACAGATAAGCTCAAGTACTACCACGACTTCGCATAATTTGCAAAGACTGACCTGCATGGGCCACCACTAAAAACGTGTCACGACCCGCACTCGGATATACGGGTACGAATACGTAGGCCACGCCCAGCCTACGCCGCAGTATCGGCGGTAGAGCGCTGTCAAGTACACTAAACTAACTACAACATCTAATGATCCATAACTAGAAATGTACTCATGTCACATCACGAAAACTAAGGAAGATAAGACAAGAAATAATAACAATATCACTAGAACAACTAGAATCTATAATGATCATGAGACAGGAAAAATAAAGAAGGAACAACAAGACTAACTAAGGATAACTACCAGGCAACTCACATAGAAGAATAGTGAGATCCACCTCAGCTAGCAACATCATGAAGTCCAATACTGAGGGCACACTACTCCTAAAATTTGTCAACATATCCGGTCAGGATGGAACGAGTACATATATCTCATAACAGATCTCAAGATAGAATAAAAGCTATAAGACTGTAAATAGAGCATATATAATAAAAATCATGGAGTGTACATATATGTATCATGGCATGGTAAGCTGTAGAGCTAGAGCTAGAACAAGAAAGTAGAACTGAATCATGGTATGTACACAAATCAAGGTAAGCCATATATCCAATGTGTGTGAGTAGCAGTTTCAACTTGTGATCGGCTTGGGTTCATGTCAAGAACTGGCCTGGAAAGTCATATGTGCGGTATATGACTCACACTGTTCGGGAATGCGGGATGGATCTGATCACAGGCATACGCTACTACTCCCCCTACCCCAACTGGTAGAATGGATCCAAACAGGACACGTCACTGCACGGGATTCTAATAAGAAGGGAGCAAGTCTTCTCTAGAATCAGTGACCATATATTGTGCAAGAGCTACAAGGGAGCTTACACAATACATCCCAACCTAAGAAGGAGAAACATCTCTCGTCGGGATCCAGGAATACCAATCCGTGAGAACCATGTGTCAGGAATAAGCATATCTACACTAAGTACATGAATCATAACAGTTATCATAAATTGGGAAAAAGTTATCAGAGAATGTACTCGCCTGAGATCTGGTGGAATATGTCAACTGAGTCCAAGAACAGTGCCTCGAGGACCTATGGATGGAATACTGTATCAATATAAGGGTTTGGAAGTAAAATCAGGTCATACTAAGTCAAACTAGGTCAAGATAAGTCAAAGCAATCAAACTAGGTCAATCTAAGTCAATGGTCGACTTACAGTTGACTTATGGTCAACTGGTCAACTCTGGTCAACCCTAGGTCAACTCGGGTCAAACTTGACTAATGTTGACTAACAGTTGACTTTGGATCAACTGGTCAACTTCGGTCAAGTTCTGGTCAATCTTAGGCTACGGTTGACTTCCGGTTAACTTTTGGCCAAAATAGTCAACTGTGGTCAACCAAGGTCAAAACTAGTCTAACCTAGGTCAAATGTTGACTCTACTTCGACGTTCAGTCAAAGTAGTCAACCATGGTCAAACTGGGTCAAAGCTAGTCTCTACAAACATCTACAGGGTCAACACATTCAATTTCGGTGGTTGTGAAATCACTGGAATCGATGGATCTCAAATACCACTAAAGGAGAAAGATTATAATAATAGGATAAAAACCTACAGATGTTGTCGGATGATAAAATAAATATTACCAACGTGTCCAGAATGGTCAAATCAGCTAGGATAGCCTGTCCAAAAGTCCAATTTGGACACAGGGGCAAAAAGGTAATTTCGGGCCAAAATGGTGTCCGCCGTTGGACACACTTTGCACCGAAAAATGTGCCGAAATAAAAGTGGACAAAAGCTAACAATTTATATGTCCACGAATCCAGAATGACGATACGAACCCAACGGTATATCCATAATTGGATTCCGTTGACCCGATCTCAAATTGGTCCGTTGACCGGACATTGAAATTCGATTTGCACGGAAAAGCGTATCAGAGCCAATGTCCTCAAAACTCAGCAAATTATATGTCAACGAGTCCAGAATGACGATACGAACCCAACGGTATATCCGGAATTGGATTCCGATGAGCCGAACTCAAAATGACACGTTGACCCGGATATTGGTATCCGACTTGCACCGAAATGCGTGTCGGAACCAATGTCCACTAAAGCCTAGCAAATTATATGTCAACGAGTTCAGAATGACGATACGAACTCAACGGTATATCCGAAATTGGATTCCGATGAGCCGATCTCAAAATGACTCGTTGACCCAGAAAGTGGGACCCGCTTTGCACCGAAATGCGTACCAGGGCCCACGTTCTCCAAATCTAACAAACTTTATATGAAAACATGCCAGAACGACGCAACGAGTCTACTGGTGATGTCAGAATTTGAATCCGGAGTCCCGGGTTCAAAAATGGAATTTTACAAGTGCAACACTAAGAATTCGAAAGGCCAACTTTGGCGTCGAATTCGACCTACCTAACAAGCTCAAACTGAAATAAAATCTAAAGGGGACAGGAAGAGGGTTATACCAGCTGTGCACCGGAAATAGTAGCGCGTAAAACGGAGCTGATACGGCGAAGATACGAACCCGCGAAGTTGGCATCGCAAAACTGTCCAAAAATAGTACAAATTAAAACGTCAACTTGCTAGCCGGTTTTGATGTATCAAACGACGAAATTAACGGTTCAAACTTGACAAAGGTGAAGGGCGATATACCGAGATTGAGACGGAGCAAAGAGTTCGTAGATCCAACGGTCTAATCTCCCAAAAAATGCGTGCGAAGTCGCTGTCCCGAGACGCAAATTCTGAAGTTCAAAACTCGCGCGTCACGGCGGGATTCCGTTCAAAATGCACGAATAGCCCGTGCGTCGCGCCGGAGGAGGCGCTGCCCCGGGGGGTTTCGCCGGAGTGTTCGCGCGCGCGACAGGGGGCGGCCACGGCGGCCGTACGACGGCCGTGCGGCGCACGACGTCGGCCCGCGCGCGCGCGCAAGTGGCGCCACTGCCGCGGCTGCTGCACTGCCACCTCGTTGCTGCTGCTGCCATGCACGGTGGCGCGTGGCGGGGTGGCGACGGCGGTGCCCGTGGCGGCGACGGCGGCGGAATGGTGTTGAAAGTGGTGGTGTGGTGTGTAGTTGTGATGGTGATGGTGATGGTGAGTAGTGATGGTGGTGTTAATGGTGGTGGTGTGGTGTGTAGTGAAGGAAAAGAAGAAGAAGAAGAAAAAAATGGAGATGATGATGATGGTGAAGGGGGTGGTGTTCGGCTGAGGCATGGGAGGGGGCTGTCGGTTGAGTGTAGGGAGCATGTGTGTGTGAGAAGGAAGAGAGTGTGAGAGTTTTATATGTGTGTGTGTATATTAATATATAATAGAGTGGGATATTTAGTTAGAGAGAGAGAGAGAGAGATATAGATATTTAGAAAGAGAGAGGGGGGTGTTCGGCCACTGTTGGGGGTGTGTGTGTGTTGAGTTTAATAGGAAGAGAGAGTGTGTGAGATTAAAGAGAGGGAATAGAGAGAATAACTTTACAATAAAGTGAGCAAAATAAAATAGAAAACCCACTCGTAGCCCGGGTTCCTTCTAGTCGCCACCATCGGGCTGGAGGTTCGGAAGATCCTCGGAAGCTGCTCCGAAATCTGGCCACACAAAATCAGCTGGGTCAAATCCCAGAAAGAGCAAGTGCCGCAAAGGAGGCCACGAAATAAGAACAAAAGCCAGCATATCAGAACATAAGAAAAGAAAATGGAAGAAGGTACAAGTAAATAAAGAGTGTAAGAGGACAATAAACGACTAGTGACGTGGGACCATTCCGGGAGCCAGGTTACAACCCTTAAACCAGACAAGGACCGAGGTTGTAACCATTCGCCTGAATAGCACTCTGTCTCTACCCATTTATTGTTAGAGAAAGTAAAACAAGCATGTACAAGAGTAGCCAGGTACAGGGACTAGACAAGACTTAGACAAGGCTGGACTCCATCCATTCACAAGCGGCCAAGCAATTACTACGGCTTACTACTTAACTAACTAGGGTTATCACAAGCCTTAATTACTAACAAGATGCAATGAGAATTTCCCAGTCCCAAGCCCTGCAGACCATCCAGTTATCCTTTCGCGGGTTGAGAGTATGGTTGGGTACATCGCCCCGGAGACGATATACCCTTAGGTGACTTAGAGGGTGCAACACATGACAGTGCGCTGGAAATGTGCTCTACTCGTCGGCAAGCTACAAGTCCAATTAAGAGCGTCCAGATAACGAGATTGCCTGTGACTGGAAATTCTCCATGAACTATAGTTTGATCTAGTCATTAGCCTAATCCATATTCAGTATGAATCCCTGACCGTGGGAACCAGGGAGTCACGTCCTAGACATGATGCAAGACAAGACAAGTGGATTGCATAAGCAAGCAAACAGGAACACCCACGGTGTCGAGTTGATTATACGAGTCAAGTTAGCCGTCGCAACAGCATCAAGATAAATCATGTCAGGGTACTTGTCAGGAGTGCGCCACGACGGGCCACTATCAGGGTGTCAGCTGCACAGGGTGCCAAGTGCGCAGGGGCACAGGGCGCAGGGTTGGGGTGGCGCAGGAATGGTTGGCGCAGGCTGCAAAGTGCGCAGACTTAGACTACGCAGGCAATGGATGGCGCAGGATACAGACAGCGCAGGCTTAGACTGCGCAGGCAATGGATGGCACAGGATGCAGACTGCGCAGGGGTCAAGCGCGCCGGAGCCGATGGCGCAGGGTTGGTTGCGCAATCGGACAGCGGCCAGGCTGCGCAGTCAGCGACCAACGCTAAAGAGCGCGACGCGGGGAGGCTGCGCGGTTCAGTGCTGCGCTAAAGAGCGCAGACTGTAGATCTTCTTCTCCAGGCCGAGAGGAACCTCAAGAACACCCAAAAATTCAATCTTTCATATCTTAGTCAAATCAAAGCCAAATCTAGATTTTCAATGTTCTAACTTGAGTAAAATTAAATTCTCTTCCACATGGAAGCATCAAAACCCACAAAAATCCAACCAAAATAGATCAAAATCATGTAAATCTGAAAATAGTTAAAACCTAGATCTAGAACAATGGAGACTCCAAATCACAAAATGTCAAGCACTAATGTTGATCACCCTGGCCTAATCTAGCTAATGAACAAATAAAATGTAGTTCTCATGTGGTGGCAAGGTGCACTTGCCTATGGGTGTTGGTGTTATGTAGAGGAAGGAAGAAGAAGAAGATGGAGAAATAAATGAGAGAATTATGGAGAAGAGAGAAAAGTAGGTGGAGTTTTAATGAGGGTGGGTTGTGTTGAGGGTGGAGTGTAGGTTAAAGTGCTCGAATGCATTTTAAACCAAACCAAACCAAACCAATTCTCCTCCACAAAATAAAACCAAGTCCTGTAAAAACCCATTTTACGAGAAAACCAAAATCTGCAAGTCGAGCCAGAAATACAATTACAGGCCAAAATCTGAGAAAATAAAATACAGGTCCAAGATACATGCAGGCTTGACAAAATACGTGTTCTGAGATATGGGTGTTATATATATTAGTATATAATAGAGTGGGATATTTAGTTAGAGAGAGAGATATATAGATATTTAGAGAGAGAGAGGGGGGGTGTCCGGCCACTGTTGGGTGTGTGTGTGTGTTGAGTTTAATAGGAAGAGAGAGAGTGTGAGATTAAAGAGAGGGAATAGAGAGATATATAAATATATATATATATATATATATAAAAATATATATATATATATATGTATATATATATATATACATAGATATTTGTAAAGTGGAGAGAGAAAAATAATTATTTAAAATAGGGAAAAAATATGGGAAATTATGTGGGGGTTTTGGGCAGTCATGGGAGAACAACATGGGGCTTGGGTTCGAGTTCGGTCGAGCCGGGTCGGGTCAAAATCGGACCGGGTGCAATAATTGAATTACAAATAGGGATTTATAATCATGGGTAAATAAATAATATACGGGGACTCCAATAAATGGGACACAAGCGTCATGTGGGTAGTAGGATTCGTGTGGGCCACGTTCATACTTTGGGTCGACTAGGTTGGATCGATGTCGGGTCCCGAAATTAAATTGGAAATTAAATCGGGTTTTACGGTAGAAAATGAATCGGCCTAAATTAACCCGAAAGTTGTGCGGAGAAAATGGAGCACAAAATGGAGTGTCTGAGTGGGACACGAAGGTCATGGGTGAAGAGCGTCTCGAGTAGATCAGGCATAACAAGTTGGTTTCGAGAAAATGACTAGTCTGGTGCTCCTAAATTAAAAGTCATGGTAACGCGCATATGATGATCAAGGAAAAGAGTGGGAATTCAATTAATAATTAAAATGGTCTAATATTGACCCGAACTTGCGCGAAGTAAAAAGAGCACAAGGGAACGAGTTCAAGTGGGACATGATATATCAAAATGAAGATAATCTCGTCTACTACAAACTCTAAGAAGGAAGTTTCCAGAGACTGGCATCCCTGATGCTCTAGAATTCCAAGTCACGGTAAAGTGCATTAATGATCAAAAATTAATTATATAGAAATAAATTATTGAAAATAATTCATCAAAAATTCGAAAAATAATTCGGGAAATTCAGGGGGCTTACACTATTGCTTGAGTGTATAGGTTAAGTCTTTATTAATGCCTAGGCTTACATTTGTCCATGAATTGTATATACAAGAATTTGTATCTTCCTATGGTATCAAAATGTATATAGATATATACGTATATACAATAAAATTCAGAATTGGGTGCCATAATGCTTATGTGTATATATTCACACAACATAGAAATGTGTCAAGTTATATGCATATATGGTATCATGTATATATATGTGTACATATATATATATATATACTTCATGGGTTGTATTTTTTGTATTTTTCTATATATATATATATATATATATATATATATATATATATATATATATATATATAACTTGACAGTAAATTGTGTCCATTCATTGTGTCCAAATATATTGTAGGAGTGTTCATTCATTGTGTCCAAATATATGTTGCTCAAGTGATTATTTGTGTTGTGTCCACGACAGTAAATTTTCTTGTTCCGTATCCAATATTATATCATAATATAGGTGAATATAGATATATATATATAATATATATATATATATAATATATAGAATTATATATATTAATATATATATATAGATTATATATAGATATATAAATATATATATATATATATATATATATATAAAAAATATATATATATATATATATATATAATATATATATATATATATATATATATATATCTATATATATAAATAATATAATATATATAAAAAATATATATATAGATATATATATATAATATATAATATATATAAAAATATATATATATATAAAAAAAAAAAAAAAAATATATATAATATATATATCTATATATAATATAATATATATATATATATATATATATATATATATATATATATATATATATAATATATATATATTAATGCTAGCATGTTACACACATTTATGCCTATTCATGCATTTATTATATAACAAGCATCACATATATATATATAATATA
>JANAVB010043990.1:0-68756 GCA_029216955.1 Iris pallida | reverse complement strand
AAATCTCCATGACTAATTGTTTCAATCTATCCTTAACCTTAGCCAGATTCAGTATAATCCCTGACCGTGGGAAAATCAGGAATTCATGTCCTAGCATGATGCAAGACAGACTGGACTGGTAGCTTATTCAGCATAATCAAGCAAACACCCACGGTCAAGATTAGATTATTTTCTTGTCAGGAGTGCGCCACCACGGGCCACTATCATGTCAAGATTACTAGTCAAGAGTGCACCCCTACGGGTCACTATCATGGTTATCATGTCGTGTTCATGCAGCAAACAACATGCTAACAGAAAGAATCATATCCTGATGCACCCAAACGGCCACCGATGAGGAAGAAACATGTTATAGAAAATAGGACGCAATATTATCAAGTCCCACTAAGGAATTCATTTATTAAAGAATTATTAAACTATTGAATGTGGGGTCTTCGTATTTTAGGCCTAATAAAAGGCGTACGAAGTCATCCGAAACACCATCAGGGGACTTGCATAAAATAATTAAAATTATATTCATGAAGCCAGTGGAAAAATTCAACTTTCATGTTGGGAGCGGGAAGAAATTTGGGCCACAAGTCAGATAATTAAATATATAAATAATCAAAGTGGGACCCCATGCGTCCAAAAGTGGGATTCCCACGTGGAGTCCATGCGGCTCAAAAGTGAAATCAAGTAAGACAAATAGTGGGACCCAATAATAATGCCAACTTACATTCAAGAAAAGAATGGCACTTGGCCACTAAAGTACAGTGGCCACGTGGGACCCAATCATAAATGCAGTCGAAAAGGTTCACGTGGCCAAGCAATTATTATATTATTATAATAAGCCATGCAAGGTGGAAGAGGCTATGCGACAGAAAATTCTCATGCGGTCCAAAGTGGAAATAAGTGGGGCCATGCGGTTCACACTTAATTGCCTGCAAACAACTTGCATAGATAAAGGGCCAAGCCTATGCGGTTGCTTACAATGCAAGCGAATAAATAATGGCCAAAGCCAAGCAATAAAATATTAATGCTCCCATGCGGTTCCATGCAATTCAATTATTCCATGAATGTATTAATACTACATCCAATATTCCACATACGGATCCTAACATTCAATGCTTAATATAAGCATTATAATAATGCTTATATTAAGGCTATGCTATATGCGGATGGAGCAAGCATATACAAGTGCTTTATGCTGATGCCTATGTAAACATTATACTGATGCTTTATAAGCATTATAATAATGCTTAATATAGACTTTATATTAATGCCTAAATAAAGCATTATAATAATGCTTTACCATATGCGGCATGCAACAGGCTTTTATGTGAAAACGTATGCGGATGGCAAATTGCATAAAGGCTTGTGCACAGGCGGATAGCATAGTGCTGATGCATGCAAAATTTGCCGAGCCTTATGCGGCTCCACGCTTTAATACATTAAATTATTCCCATGCGGATCCAAAGCTAAGCTATGCATCAATATTAAAAGGACTAGGTCTTATGCGGCACCACTTCTAATGCAAGCAAAATATATTAAATATTTGAATGCCAGGGCCATGCGGCTCAGAGTTAAGGAACTTCATGCGGATTCAACTTTCTTTCTTGCCATTGCAAGCTTAAGCGGCAAGTAATTATTAGCCTAGTACAGTGATAGCTAATAATGCTGTCATGTTAGAAGCCGTCACTTCGAGTCAGAGAATAAGGGTGCTGTCAAATCAGGTCAGAAAACATTATGCTTACACACTGCTTGGTTTATTGCAAATGCAAAAATTGCAAATGGCCGAGCCTTATGCGGCTCACTAGTTATTAAGGCTCATGCGGCTGGGCAATTGTGCCAATGGTAGCCATGCGGCTGGGGAATCTCGCCGCATGAAAATCCATGCGGTCAAGTATTGTGCTTCTTCTCCACTTTCTGAGAGGAAGAACACCATGAAACCATGCTTCCAAGCTCCATAATTCTACCATCCAGAGTCCAAATCCGAACTTCCATAGGTCAAAATGGGGCAGAATGAAATTCTCTCCAACATGGAACCATCAAAACTTCAGAATAACAAGGTTAAGAGATCAAAACCCAAGAACTCCAAAAATACAATAATTTTAGATCTACAAGATCTAGCCATGGAAATGGAAATATCAGTACTAAAGTTGGTTAGAAACATATGAGGAACAAAATAAACAATAAAAATGGGGATCCTCCATGAAGCAAGATGCACTTGCCTAGCTCTCTCTCTCTCTCCTCTCCTCTCCTCTCTCTCTCTCTTGCTCTCTTGCTCGTTGGAGAAGAAAAGAGTGAATGGATCAATAATGATGAAGAGAGAGAAGAGGAAGATATTTATGGTGGTAGGTGGGAGTGGTGGAGTGAGGGTAGAATATAAGCTAAGGTTTTCCACTCAAACCCAAACCAAACCAGCCAACTAAACCAAACCGAACCAAGCCAATGCAATTGCCATGGAGAACCACAAGCCATCAAACCAATTACACAAATAACCAAGATGCTAATTACGAAATAACCATATTAACTAATCCAAAAATGAAAAAATACGTACGGTCAGAAATACGAATACGCACAAAATACGTATCACGAATTTCGGGACATTACAGTAGCCGCCGCAACGCTTATCGAGATATACATGTCAGGTTATCCGTCAAGTATACTAGTCAGAAGTGCGCCACGACGGGCCACTATCATGTCATGTCAGGTTACTGGTCGAGAGCGCACCACTACGGGTCATCATCAAGTCAGGTTTCATATCAAGTCTATCATGTCAAGCCAATCATGTCAAGTTATCATTCCAAACATATTAAATAAATTCGTGATTATCAAGTTCATGACAAAAGGGCATAAAATATCTAATAAAATATCCATATACAGGACTAATATGAATCACCGATTACAAGTCAATGTGCATCCTATCGGGTCACTATCAAGAGATCAGAAAGTTCCCGGATCATAAATCACAGAAATCAGAAACCATATTAGTCATAAGCAATTCATCAAAAATCGTGCCAGGTCGTGTTGGGTCAAGCAGTCGTGTCATGTGAAACAAGATCTCAAAACTCCAATCCATAGAAGAGAAGCCAAGCCTAGAGTATTAAAACAAAATCAACATGGACAATGGATTGCGCAGGGGTTAGAGTGCGCAAGGGATGAACTGCGCGAGTTGGATCGCGCAGGGGCTGGACTGCGCTGGGTCAAGCGCGCAGGGAATGGATTACGCTAGGTCAGATTGCGCAGAAGATGAACTGCGCAAGAGCTGAGCCGCGCTGAGTCAGGTTGCGCAGGGATCGGATTGCGCACACACTGGATTGCGCACACACCGGATTGCGCAGAGAATGGATTGCGCCAGGGCGAGCTGCGCTGGCTGGATTGCGCCAAAACGAGCTGCACGAGGCTAGATTGCGCCAGCACTAAGAGTGCTGGCTAACTGGTTTGCGCCAGCGCTAAAGAATGCTGGACTGGATTGCGCTCGGGAACATGGGTCTTCTTTCCCAAACCGAGAGAAAAGCCATGGAACTCAAAATTCCAAGGACCACAACTAGTCAAAACAGTCCAAATCCAACTTTGCAAGGGTCCAAATTGTGTAAAATTCAATTCTCTTCCACATAGAACAATCAAACATGAAATAACAAGTTTCATAGATCAATCCACCAAAATCCAAAAATACTTCAAACCTAGATCTACAAAATTTCAAGCTCCAAATGGAGAAATCCAAGTTCTAATGTTGCTTAAAATGAGCTAATAAACTAATAGACAAATAAAATAGCCCTCAAGTGATAGCAATGCACTTGCCTAGGTTGGTGGTGGTGGTGGAGAGGAAGAAGCTTGAGGAAGAAGATGAAGAAAATAAGGAAGAGAGAGAAGTTGATATTTATAATAGGGTGGGGTTCTCCATGTTAAACCAAAATGACCAAACCAAAATAAACCAAGGTGAACCAAGTCAAGGCCATAAACTCTATCTCTAGCAATTTAAACCAAATGAACCATGAAAAATCCAGCCTCACTAATCCAAAATAAACCATGAACCACTAAACCAATTGAACTATCATGCTAATTAAAACCAAGCCAATGTAAAATAACCAAGATAACTAATCATGACTAATAAAAAAATATGGTCCAAAACACGTATACGTATACTAAATATTATCACGAATTTGGGACATTACAGTATCCTAGAATCTCCTAGAATCCCCATTTATGGGACATCCATGTATCACCCTTCGGGGGCCTTTTCATGGAATCATAACATAACCTGGTTGGATCCTTGTGTATTGATTGGAGGTACGAAAGAGTAGAAATAGACATGTGAATACTATCCAAGTAGTGTAGCATCAGAATCTTTCCATAGTGTAGCATCAGAATCTCCTATGCCATTTACATGTCTATATTGTACTCTGACTCACTAGCCACTGTTAGTCTCTATTTATAGTAGATATTTCTATTACAGCTCTCTCTCTGTTTATATACTGTATTTCTTTCAGTACCTGTATCTTACTTTACTGCATGATTATATTTTCTAACCTGCTATGAACTGTTGAGATGTATCGTGCTTGCTCCTATCCTGACTGGACCTGTTGATAAATTTTACAGATAGCTTGGAGGTTGCCTGCTAGCCTTGAGGAGACACAGTAGAGGTCGTATAGATAGCTAGGGTTTCTTACTTTATTTCAGTTGTCTTGAGTTGTATTTATTTTATGGATTACTGTATTTGAGCTTTGAGATGTATTTCTGGGTTTGTGTATCTTAGACACTTAGACTTCTATCTGCTATATCTCTTTTGGATTTCATGTTTTATCTATCGTTATCATGCTCCACCTTAGATGTGATTGAGACTGTATCTGCTATGTCACCCCCATTCGGAGAGTATAAACTGCTTAGCCTTATACTGTTAGATGCATGAAACCTAAGACAGCGTTCTACCGCCGACACTGCGGCGTAGGCTGGGCGTTGTTACGTTCTCGTACCCTAACTCTAGGGTGCGGGTCGTGACACGTTTTTAGTGGTGGCCCATGCAGGTCGTGTTTGTGTTGGTATTCGAACTAGAGTACCACTACAGCCTGCAGTAGGATTAGGATATATTTTTGAAGGTACTCAATCACAGTCAGGATCCCCTGAGAGATTCCTGGGACGACCCTTAAGAATCTTATTTTAACTTCGATTTGAAAACTCTCTTCCCTTGATTTGATTTATCTTTACTTCTGTTGTTGAATTTGATTTTGATGGATTATTGTTGAATTTGAGTTTGTATTTATTGATTTTGATGGATTTATTGAATTTGATCTTGATGTTAGCTGTGGCGTCCGAGTTTGTATTTATTGAATTTGTATTTATTGAATTTGAGTTTGTATTTATTGAATTTGATCTTGATGTTAGCTGTGGCGTCCGTTTGTATTTATGATTTTATGGATTTTTGTTCATTTTTGAATCTTGATGTTCGTTGATAAATTTGATTTTTGGGTATTCATTGTTAATTTAATTTAATTTTGTCAAGATGAAATTATATAGGCTAGGTCATCTAAGTTATGGAAATCTAGTCTTCTACAGTCACATTAGCCAGCATGGTGAGGACATATAGTCTGACTTGGATATATTTCTCGGTGTGAAAATTTAAGGTTTTCGCAGCCAAGCTAGCGGCATCGCAAAAATGTTAAATACCATGATTCTAGAGGTATGTGCCTAAGTCGAGGACTCTGTGATTATCGTAGCCTTGCTTACTAGTATGACGAGGGTTTAGAGTACCATGATTTTGGATAGACGCATATGATTATCAGATTGTACCTTAAATGTTTTTGAACATGTTTTCTCTACTTTTGTTTCAGTCCTTCAAAAAAAAATTGTTATTTGTTTATTTTGTTTTGTTTCTCATTATTTAACTTAGGAGTAGCTTTAGCTATTTTTAAACTTTGTGTAACTTCTTACTATGAATTTCTTCTTAATACAATGAATCGATGATTTTTTTTTACTAGACCTTATCTTGGATTTGATAGTTTAGCTCTGGGTTTCAAAATGGTTCCTTCTTTAAACAGATAAGCAAAACAGATTTTATCGTTATTTCTTTCTTGCTATTATTCTTGTATTAAATAATAATAATAATAAAACTGTCTTGATTACACCAATCACCTACTTTGCAATCTTGGTAGAAATCTAAATGTTGGTCTTAACGTAGATTTAAAATTTTATATTGGGACATGGAATATATATATTGGACACAGACTCTTTGCCTGACACGTATGCATGCTACACTTGATTTCCCACCTGCCTAAATACATATTATAGTTGTTGATGTTTAAATTGTCAAAACCCCAATATTTCTGGTTCTCTGCTTTTTCCAGTTTAAATTCATAATTTAAATATAAATTTTATGTTATTAGTTATGTTTACATCACTGCACATGTATGTTATACGTAGGGTATCAATTCAAAAAAAAAATTAGTTGAGTTTTGTGTTTAAATTGTCAAATCTAAGACTGTGTGCATATTAACCCTTAATACGGGATTCCAAATATTTAGTTCAATTTACTGTTTTATTTTTTATGTAATATTTAGAGCTGTGTACATTGTTGTATGTAGGGATACAATGTTAGGTTTCATATTCTTACATGTTAGGTTGTGATAAACATTGTTGGTCTGATGTTCGAATTTTTTCAAAATCCTAAAACTGAATACATGTTAACATTTTTATATTAATTTCAAATGTTTAGTTCATTTTCAGATTTAATATGTGATATTGAACTGTAAGCATGGCTAAATGTATGGATACTATGTTAGGGTTTCTTCTCTATCATGTTAGGATGTATTGGAAGCATTGAGTTAGTTGTGATGTTTCAAATCCCTAAAATCTGAAACTGCATTATGTTAATATTACACTGGTTTAAATGTTAGCTTATTTTCAGATTTTGTATGTAAATGCTGAACTAAAACTGGATTTAACCTTTCAATACTAAGCTATACCCTGTACAAGGACACACACACCCTAACTTAGTATACACAGCCATGTAAACCTAACCTTTCCTCTCTATATTATGTTCATATACCTGTAAAGATACATATAGAGCTTAGGCATACATGTTATAATGTATATAGATACATAAATCTCTACCTCTTTATATATATATATTATATATATATATATATATATATATATATATATATATATATATATAATATATATATGTATGGTTAGCCATGCACGTTATGAGTAAATAGGTTGTGTGTTGTAGATTGTTTAACCAATATGCCATGAGTGTAACTGGATAGCTATTGTTTTGAAACCCAAATCCTCCCAAACTCTTCATGTATATTTCACATACACCCATGCCTACTATCTAACCATATGAACATGTCCACATACACCCATACACACAAACCACATAACATTTACATAATGCTAGCTTTTTCCCCTCTAACACACTCTCTCTATATATACTATTGTGATTGGATTTCCATGCAAGTGACTTTCATTCTTTAACTTTTGATTTTGATTTTTCTGAACCCTTTATAGATAATTGGTAGTTACCTTTCTTTATTTTTATGATGTACCGGTTTTCACATAGGATGGTAGACTGCCTTACAGTTTTGATGATTTGTTATTTTTGTATCTTTTCTGGTTTAGCACCCTAGATTGCTTGTGTGTTTTGATACCCTATGACCGTTTTGGTCTAGCATGACTAGTATACCTAGATGAGACTTTCACTACCACCGTATGCCATGACCTTGTATGCCGTCCTTTTGATGGTATGATTTGTTTAAGTTCTGGGACATGATTGTGGGGTTTGACCTAGAAGGAGTACAAACATTTTAATTTCGAGGACAAAATTTTTATAAGGTGGGTAGGATGTGAGCACCCTGAATTTCGGGTTGATTTTTTTTTTCTGATTGATTTAGTTTCAATAAATAATTTACTCTGTTATTTATCCTTAATTGTACTTTCTCGTGCCTTTGATATTTGGAGTGTCAGGGATGTTCAACTCTGGAAACCTTCTTCACAAGTTTTGTAATGGACATGATTACCTTCATGATGGTATATAATGTCCCATCTAAACTTGTTCCCTTGTACTCTTTCTGCATCGCACAACTTCGGGACATTTAGACCAGTTGATTATTAATTAATTTTTTTCCACTCTTTTCCTTGATCATTATTAGCACGTTACCGTGACTTTTAATTTGGGAGCACCAGACCAGTCATTTTCTTGAAACCAACTTCTCATGCATGATCTTCTCGGGACGCTCTTCACTAATGACCTTCGTGTCCCACTCAGACACGCTATTTTGTGCTCCATTTGCTTCGTACAACTTTCTGACACGTGACCCGATTTTATTTTACCCCACGGTGTCACATTCATTTTCTAACTTGATTTGTGGGTACCCTGTCGACCAAAACCTGTCAGCCCCAAATATGGACATGGCCCACATTGAGCCTACTATCCGTATGCCACTTGTGTCCCATTTATTGGAATTTCCATGTGCTACTTATTTACCCACGATCATCAACACCTATTTTTATTCGATTTTTGCACAATGTCCGGTAGATCCAATCCGGCTCCACCAAGTCCAGCCCAGTTTCGTTCTATCCTCCATCATGACACCCTCAGCCTCATTATCCTTGAAAAATATCAAGTACTCATTTACCTATTTTTAATATTTAATGGAAAATTTCATTGATTTTGATTCCCTTGGAATGACCTAATTTCCCTATATTCAATCCTAGCCTTTGGATTATCCCATTTAATCCTAACCATTAAAATCCCTACATTCAATTTTCCACCACCCTCTCATTCAGCCGGCCCTAACTTCTAGGGTGGTATTCTCTCTCCTCCCCTCACAAACTCAACACACATTAATTATTACATCTCTTTCTCTCCCTCACTATTTTTCCCACACACCATTTCAACAACAACCACCAACAGCATCCTCAAGTGGCCGACCCCCTCCCATGCCGAGCTCAACAGTTCCTCCTCCTCCCTGGCAGGCGTCGTCGGCCACCACCCCCCCCCAGTCTCCTCCTCTTCACCATCAAAACCAACCACCATCACCATGGCTCAACCAACCACCATCACCATGGCCCAACCACCACCCTCACCACACCCGACCACCATCACCACCGTGACCACCACCACGTCTGTCGTGCCACCGTGCCCTCGCCGGCCGGGCCTGGTCGCGCAGTCCCGCGCATCAGTGGGCAGCAGCAGCCGGAAACTACCCCGCGCGCGTACAGCGCTGGCCGTACGCCGTCGCCGGCCACCGTGGCTCCGGCGACCCCCACGCGAGTGCGCCCCACTCCGACGAGCACTCCCATGGTGGCCACCGTCCTCCGGGATGCGTCGTCGAGGCGATTCGTGCGTTTCGCACGAAGTTCCGTCGTGACGCGCGCGGGAACGATCCAGATTTCGCGTTCCGTCGCAGCGACTTTGCGCACGTTTTCCCGGGAATCCGACCATTGGATCGGTAATTTCTTCGCTCCGTCACAATCTCGGTATATCCACCTTCACTCCTTCCAATTTTCATCCGTTGATTTTATCGTTTGATACATCAAAATCGGCCACCAAGTTGACCGTTTAAATTATATTAAATTTGGACAGTTTCGTGGAGTCAACTTCGTCAGCTTGTACCTCCTCCACCGCAGCTCCGTTTGGCATGCTACCAGTTCCTGTGCGAAGCTGGTATAACCCTCTTACTACCCCTCCAGTTTTGTTTCATTGTGAGCTTATTTGATTGGTTGAATTCGACGCCAAACTGGTCGTCCGAATTCGTAATTTTTAACTTGTAAAATTCTATTTTTGAACACGGGACTCCAGATTTCATTTCTGACACCACCAGTAGACTCGTGGCGTCGTTCTGGCATGTTTTCATATAAAATTTGTAGATTTTGAGGACGTGGGACTGGCACATTTTTTGGTGCAAAGTGGGTCCCACAGTCCAGGTCAACAGACTTTTTGACGCCAGCTCATCGGAATCCAATTCCGGATATACCGTTGAGTTCGTATCGTCATTCTGGACTCGTTGACATATAATTTGCTAGGTTTTGGTGGACATTGGATCCGACACGCATTTCGGTGCAAGTCGGATACCAATATCCGGTCAACGGGTCATTTTGAGATCGGCTCATCGGAATCCAATTCGGATATACCGTTGAGTTCGTATCGTCATTCTGGACTCGTTGACATATAATTTGCTAGGTTTTGGTGGACATTGACCCGACGTATTTCGGTGCAAGTCGGATACCAATATCCGGGTCAATGGATCATTTTGAGATCGGCTCATCGAATCCAATTCTGGATATACCGTTGAGTTCGTATCATCTTTTTGGACTCGTTGACATGTAGTTTGCTGAGTTTTGAGAACGTTGGCTCCAGCACGCATTTCCGTGCAAGCCGGAATTCCAAGTTCTGGTCAACGGTCCAAATTGAGATCGGGTCAACGGAATCCAATTCTGGAGATACCTTTGGGTTCGTATCGTCATTCTGGTTTCGTGGACATATAATTTGCTATATTTTATAGACTTATTTTCTTGCACATTTTTGGTGCAAAACGGCTCCGACACGGATACCGTTTTGACCCAAAATTACCTTTTTGCCCTTGTGTCCAAATTGGACCAATGGGTAGGCTATCCTAGCTAATTTGACCATTATGGACACGTTTGCGATGTTTATTTCATCATCCGATAATGTTTGTTGATAATTTCTCTGAGTTTAACCTTTTTATAATTAATTAATAATTAATTCTTATAATGTTCGTATTTCGGGATTAGTACAACGAAACTGAGCTCAGTCAATTCCAGTGATCTCACATCGCTGAAATTGACAAGATGGACACATGGATCACTATAATAAGATTATCAATTTTACCGTTGATCTTCTTATCTCGATTTGCGTGTCGTAAGTTTCGACGTACAAATAACGAAGTACACTTTATATCTTTAATAATTAGACTAGAATGGACCCTGTTTGACCAGAGTTGACCAGTTGACCCAAAGTCAACTGTAAGTCAACACTTGACCTAGTTTGACTAGATTATTGGCCGGAGTTGACCTAGAGTTGTTTTGACTTAGAAGAACCTAGGATAATATAGATTGCTTGTAGGGATTTATTTATTACAACTTGAACACCTTGTAACCTGTGTTGCTTTAAATAGGACTCTGTGGCTTCAGTTGGACCCCCTATACTTATCAGCTGTTCAGGTTATCAGGCGAGTACATTCTCTGATCATTTCATATCCTGCTTAGAATTATTTCCTGCATTAAATTACTTTACTTGTTACTGTCACGTTGGTCACACGGATTGGTACAATATGGATCCCTTCTTGAGATGTTATCCTTAGGGAGCATCGGGTACTACATGTTCTGTGCGTTTCACTTACATGGCGTATCACTATGCTTCGTTGGTTCATTGATCACTTGTGACATATACTCTTATGATCACAGAGTCTCCTTGAATCCTTATCCCATTTACTGGGTATCCTAGAATCTCCTAGAATCCCCATTTATAGGACATCCATGTATCACCCTTCGGGGGCCTTTGCATGGAATCATAACATAACCTGGTTGGATCCTTGTGTATTGATTGGGGGTACGGGAGAGTAGAAATAGACATGTGAATACTATCCAAGTAGTATAGCATCGAATCTTTCCATAGTGTAGCATCAGAATCTCCTATGCCATTTACATGTCTATATTGTACTCTGACTCACTAGCCACTGTTAGTCTCTATTTATAGTAGATATTTCTATTACAGCTCTCTCTCTGTTTACATACTGTATTTTTTTCAGTACCTGTATCTTACTTTACTGCATGATTATATTTTCTAACCTGCTATGAACTGTTGAGATGTATCGTGCTCGCTCCTATCCTGACTGGACCTGTTATAAATTTTACAGATAGCTTGGAGGTTGCCTGCTAGCCTTAGGAGACACAGTAGAGGTCGTATAGATAGCTAGGGTTTTCTTACTTTATTTCAGTTGTCTTGAGTTGTATTTATTTTATGGATTACTGTATTTGAGCTTTGAGATGTATTTCTGGGTTTGTGTATCTTAGACACTTAGACTTCTATCTGCTATATCTCTTTTGGATTTCATGTTTTATCTATCGTTATCATGCTTCACCTAAGATGATTGAGACTGTATCTGCTATGTCATCCCCATTCGGGGAGTATAAACTGCTTAGCCTTATACTGTTAGATGCATGAAACCTAAGACAGCGTTCTACCGCGACACTGCGGCGTAGGCTGGGCGTTGTTACGTTCTCGTGCCCTTACTCTAGGGTGCGGGTCATGACAAGATCCCTACAAAACATGGAAAAAAGGGACTTAGCACCAAAAAAAGAAAACAACGAACTCTATTTTTTTCAGTTATGCGGCCTAGCCAGTTATGCGGCCTAGCCAAAACAGAATTCATGCGGCCTAAAGTCATGAGGCCGGCTTCATGAAGTACTCCTGCATCTCAGTCATGAAGCACTTATGCAGCTCAGTAATGAAGTGTTCATGCGGCTCAATTATGAGGCATTTATGCGGCTCAGTCATGAAATACTCATGCGACCCGGTCATAAGGTACTCATGCGGTTCCGTCATGAGGCAATTACGGCCCAGTCATACAGTGTTCATGCAGCCCGATCATAAAAGTGCTCATGCGGCTCAATTATGAGGTACTTATGCGGCTCAGGCATGAAGTGTTCATGCGGATAACTCTTGAAGCACTTATGCGGTTTAAGTTCGAATGAGCAGCGGTTATGCGACCCAGCCCATGCGGCCCTATCATACAGAACACATGCGGTCCAAACAAGATAGGGCATGCATTGACCAGGCTTAAAGCACAGAGGCAATATATGACAGGCCCGTGCATAAATATACATGGCCATTCAAAATTTCAGTCGTCATCTTTCCACTGTCCTTACTCTTGAGAGGGGGTTGCACGTCGGGATGAATGGAATGAGCGTCTGCTGCTCTCGACGGAGAGACAAGTCCCCTCCCTTTGGCCGTCGCACAAGTCGACTTGGAAGCCTTTAGAGCCATAGCAGAATGTATGATGAAGTCGAAGGAGAAGAAGGAAAATCTCTCTTTGACCCCTATTTATAGAGTTGCTAAAAAGTACCTCTTCGATTCTCGAGATCATTAAAAATAATGACGACGTTTGGGGACTTTATCCCTAAATAACCATCGGCTTTATCTTGAAGAGCACCTCTTCGATTCTCGAGATCATTAAAGATAATATTGACGTTTGGGGACTTTATCCCTAGTAACCGTCGGCTTTATCTCCACAACGAATCAAGAAAATTAAATGCAGCAGTGACAGCTGGCAGGCTGATGGGGTCTCCCTGCGGCTCGAGATCTCTCCGCGGCTCAAAAATTTCCTGCGACTTGAAGACTCCCTGCAGCTCGACATATCTCCAAGCTTCTTATTCAAAGTATTCCAAATTTGTAATTTGAAAACTTTGAAGGGGGTCTTGTAGAAGCATGGAAAATATGGGGTTCATGCGGATCACAAATTGCCGCATATGTACTTTGGGCCAAACAGGTCCGCATAAAGGAAAGCCGCATGACAGATTCAATGTCTTATGCGGCCCGTCGACAACCAGCTGCAGAAGAGAGATATGCGGCCAAGAGGATCAGTTCGTCTGATAAAGCTGACAAGTTCTGTCAAAACTGACAAAAATGACAGCTCTGACACTTTGACAAAAAGATAAGACGTGAGACGTCACCCAAAAGCAGGGTTCATACGCTTTCATGCGGCCAGAAGGAGTCACCTAAGCCGCATGAACCTTATGCGGCTCAAACATATGCGGCCCCAAAGTCTTCGAACTTCATGCGGCCAAGAGTAACTGTGCTCCAAGCTGCATGAGCTTTATGCGGTCAAAATACAGAATCTATGCGGCTTAAATCCTTAAGCTATATGTGGGCTAAGGAAGTTTGCGACTTAAGCCGCATGAGTCTCATGCGGTCCCACATGGTCAAAAACTGAGAGGCTCATGCGGCTCAAAATGATTCATGTGACAGTACACGTGGTAGGCTGACCAAGTCTTAACTAACCAGATTTGCTGCAACAAAATCCCAACAAATCGACAGATGGCGGCCAAAGAGCGGGTCTTCATGTGCTAATTAGCCACGTAGCCACAGGCCATCTATGCAGCTCAACATACATACCACTATATATAGGGTGCCATACCCCTACAAAAGGCTGGCAACCTTCAAAAAAACAATTTCTTCAAGAGCTAAGGACTGCGTCAGATAGTCCAAGGAGTAAGGCAGAGTTGATAGCACTTTTCCGAGCCTCTACCGTCACCCCCCAGAATCAAAACTAAACAATTGTACTTAGATTATTTTCTAGGATTTTTTTCTAGGCTTCTTTTTGTACAAGCGAATTTACAATCAATTTCAGTATTCCTGTAATACATGTCTTTGATTTTTTATGGCAAACAGAAATGTAATTGTAAAGAATAGAAAATAATGGAATGGACACGGACACAAGGACACATCAGTTAGCCTCTAGAATTTAGGAATAATTAATCAGCCATTAATGGACTATTTATAACCATCAATAGGAAAGTCCTAGAATCTCTAGGCACACTGGGCTAGGAGAACATTTCTAGAATATTCCAGACTAATCCTGCTTAATCAACATTAATCCTGATTAGTTAATGATGATTCCAGAATGTTCCCATCAATTCATGTGACTAAGTATTCCAATAGATTTCCTAAATAACCAGTCCAAACTAAAATAATTACAAATCTGCCATTGCCATATTAGAAAAGTTAGCTAATAATTCCAACTAGTAATAGTAATTAATTTAATACAATAATATTAATTAATCCAAATAATTAGTCTTAATTAGTACATATATGATTAGCTTAACAATTAACTTTAAGATATATCGTATCAAATAAATAGAAAGTTATTTACATAAATATTTAATTAAAAATATAATAAATTTGAATAAAATTTCTGAAAATGATTTAAACAACAATAAAATACTAGAAATATTTCTAAATCTCATTTATATAGGAATAGTGGGGTTACAAATCTACCCACCTTAGAAAAATTTCGTCCTCGAAATTTCAAATGGTACGATAGGCATGATTAAGAGTAGTTTTTTGAAATATAATAACGATCAGAGTCATTTGGGTATGACCAAAGATAGAATCGAGATATAGTTTTTATCAAATTATCTTAGGAATAGAGTAAAATGGAATCAAAATCTAGATCGAAGTATGATCAAAAGAATTAAATTGTTTAGGCACAAAAATCATTCGAAATCCAAGTCATATAGGCATCATCAACAAGTTAGATGTGATCATAATATGATCAAAATTACTTAGGTATGCTCTAGGTCTAGTCACGACCAAAAAAATCGTCTAATCATGATCAAAATCATTTAGGCATGATCAAGTAAAGAAGTTGAAATCTAGTCATGATCAAAAATCAAGAGTCATCTAGATATGACCAAAATTCAAAATTTTAGGCACAATAATAAATGTATTCAAAGTGATATAATCATAAATGAGATCTAATATATATTTTTATTGAAAACTGAATGATGATTATAATTGAGGAGGAAGATCAAGTCACTATTACAAGAATTATAAAAGTCAAACGATGGTTACAAAATAGGAAATGCAGGAAGAAAAATAACTTTACAAAATAATCATGTCATTAACACCTCATATGGAACCAATCTTCTAAACTCTCTAAACTAGCTAAAACTTACAGCACCAGGTAAACACAGACAACTAAGACAACTACTCCAAGCATTATAACTAATTCTATTCTGAACTAAACGTAATCCATATAAAATCGACTAAATTTAACTTCCCATCACAAGGTAATTACTTAGGTATGACTCTTGATTTTTGATCATGACTAGATTTCAAAACCCGGCCCAACCCATACTTTTACACTCAAAACCCTAACCCTACTCTCATACTCTCTCTCTCTCACATTCTTTTCATTCTCATTTACATAGCCGCAGACTCCTAATCTCTTCCAACACTCACAGCAGCCCAAAGAAAAACCCTAATAAGATGAGGACAGAAAGAGAGGTAAAAGATAAAGATGAAGGAGATCAGAAAGAAAAAGGGGATCAAGAAGAAGTAGACGCCACGACGGAGGAACAGATTTGTTGTTCTGCGGAGCAAATCACGACAAAAACTCTGGTGCTGCGGTAGTCGATGACCTGGATACGACGGCTCTTCGAACTCCTCTGGAGTCAACTTTCGACCTAGTTTGATTCGGATTGACATCCAATGTCCTCCTATGACCAAGGTTGCCCTAACTAGACGTGTCTTGACCTAGAATGACTTAATAGGGTTTAATTTGATTTGACTTTACTTCCTAAACATAATATTGATACGTCTTGTTCTCTATAGGTCCTCGAGATGATGCATTAGATACCGTTGACATATTTCATCATATTACAGGCGAGTACATTCTCTGACACTTTTCTAATTTACGATGATTGTTATAATTCATGTAATTAGTGTAGATATGCTTGTTCTCGACACATTGGTCACACAGATTGGTATTCATGGATCCCGACATGAGATGTTATTCCTCGTTATCTTGGTATGTCTTGTGCAAGCCCCTTGTAGTTCTTGTGCAGTACATGGATGCTGATTCTCGAGAAGACTTGCTCCCTTCTCGTAGAATCCCGCATCGTGACGTGTCTTGTTTGGATCCACCCTACCAGTCGGGGACGGGGAGCACTAGTGTAGACATGTGGTCATTATCCACCTTGTTATTCTTGTAGACCTTGTGAGTGTTAATCATACACTCCACGTATGATTAACCAGGCGTAGACCTTGTGCAGACCCAAGCCGGCCACATGTCGAAACTAGTACTCACACACCTAGATGTATGATTCTTATTCTTGTACATGCCATGATCAGTTTACTTGCCTTTCTAGCTATAGATTTATAGCTTACCTTGCCATGATACTCACATGTACATTCCATGATTTTCTTGTATATACTATCTATTTACTGTCTTATAGCTTTTGTCATATCTTGTGAACTATTGTTAGTTGATTGTACTCGTTCCATCCTGACTGGATATGTTGACAAAATATTACAGATGCTGATAAGGGGGATTACTGTACCTACTACGGTCCGATGAAGTGGGCATAGACTTGGAGACCTCGGTCCAGCAGGGCTTAGCTCCGCCTACGAGACTTTACCTATTGCTTAGTTAGAGTAGGTCTTTTGTACTGGACCTTGTCTCCAGCTACTTTTGAGACTGTTATTATTATGGATTGTATTAGAGACTTGGACTTGTATATTATTTGTGTTTGGACTTGACAGGTTATTATTTTATCGTCTTGTTGTCTTTATCTTTCAGTCTTTACTTTATCATCTTAGAGTTGTGATTGAGCACTCATATATATTCATTGCTTGTCCTCCGTTCGGAGTTGACCATATTCTCGACAGGTTTTTGATATAATAAAAACTGTTGTTAGAGTAGAAAACCTACAGCGTTCTACACCGTTTTTACAGTGAGGGCTGGGCGTTGCTACGTACACGTGCCCTTATAGTGGGTGCGGGTCGTGACATCCGGCGAGGTTGTTTGTCGACTGGGAGAGGCGGTCAACGGTGCGAGTAACGACGAGGGGGCTTGTGATGGAGCGATGGTCAAGACGAGTAGATCTGGCCACGACGATCTAGATCAGGTGGTGGAGAACTCCGGTCGACAGTATTTGCAAAAATAAATAGTAACTCTGCTGGGGATGACTTTCTCCTCCAACAAGAAGGTGACAACTCAATGTGACATTGCGTCGATCGACAAGACGCAGAAGACTCTGGTTGTTCAAGTCAACCAGACAGCCTACGAGAATATGATCAACACCAAGAGCGACAAGCGCACGGTGGCTATCGCCAAAAATAGGACTGTGTGGACTCCTAAATTTCCTACAGTCGCTGTTGCCCATGGCGCAACTTGAGTGCTCAATGACCAAGGCGCAATCCACCTCAGTGGCTCCAGCACAGCCTATTTCTGTTGCTAGAACATAATCTGCTCGTCCTGTTGTCCATGCACAGTCTATTACTCTCTTTGCTGCCAAGGCGCAGTCGGTTCAAGCTACTGTCGAGGCACAGTCTACCAATATTGCTGCCAAGGCACCACCAGTAGTCCGTAGGACTATGGCGCAACCCAAGCAATCGACAACCCAGGCGCAATCTGCTACTCTGGCGCAACTTAAGGAAACTAATCTTTTGGCTATTCCCTCTTCCAATTCTCAAGTTCTGAACTTGGAGAATTCATGTTCTAGTGCCAACACTAAACAGAACAAAGGAAAAAGTCTTTTGACATTTCCTCAATTGGCACAGTCTATGCCAAAATGGTCACACAACAGAATAAAGGGAAACGCTTCTTAGCTAACCCTATTCAAAATAAAGAAAGCACCCGTTGGTCTTTCCTCAAACTTCCCTGGTCTATGACTCAGAGGAAGACGTATCAGATTCTATTCCTGTAAACAGAGGTCCTCGGATCTCTGATACCGAAAGAATACTGACCAGAGAGGTATCTTACCTACCCCTATGGGGTCTGGTCAAGACCTTCCTACCTTGCAAATTTCAAGATCCAAGCAAAGAAAATTGAAGGTATTACAAACAGAGACATTGGAAGCGGAATATTCAGATTTACGCGCTTATCTCAATAGGCGTCAACCAATATCAACTTTGGTGAAACATAAGAATCCTATGCCAAAGGCCAATCTACACCAAGAGCCAAAGTTTGAAAAGAAAGACCCATCTACCTATGCTAATGAGTTGAGTACATCTTTGTACACTCAAGGAACTAGACACCTGAAGAATATGAGACATGTTCCTAACATCATTAAGGAATATGTTCCTCCGACTTCTTATCGTCCTGTGGTTGTAACTGATCTCCGGCAACGTCTTACACAAAGACGGAAGACTACAGGAATGTTTCCCTCACCTCCAAACCGTGTTTCAAATTGCCACTGCCTACATGAAGTTGTCATCAACTGTTGTTGCCAATCGGCTCGACGATCTGTCTTCGATCGTTTGAACTATGCTTCAACTCTTGAACATATAATAGAAGACGAAGATGAGCTATTATATGCTTCTGTTAACATGACTTCTCAAGCCACTAGGGGTGGGAAACGTCCAAGACGTAATGCATCCCGTAATCCCAGTCAGCAATATTTAGATCGGATCTATGCATCCGGTGAAGGTGTCTTTCAATACACTAGATCAAGAAATCGACATTTGAACCAAGGTGTCTTTAATCAAGAAGATCTCCCTATCACCCATGTGGGAGAGGACTCTCTTTCGGAGTTTGATGCAGATAGTGAAAGTTCTGAACAAACTATCTCATCAATAGCAGCAAGAGAAGTAACGACATATACCATTACGAAAGATCAAGATGCCTCTACGTCAACCAGCCAAGAGCAACGAATTGTTGTATTAGAAGACAAATTGAAAACCATGGCAGAAATGGTTACAAGCATGCACACCATAATGGTGGCTCAACATACAGTACCCCTAATTGTAAACCCTGATACAAATCCTGAGCTTATAGCATCTTCTATACCTGTTAGTCTGGGGGTACCAGTCCCTCATGTTGCTTTTGTGCTAATTCAAGCTGATCCAAGTCAGTCTGGTGCTGGGGTGGTAATTACCATGATGTTCCTCCTTCTAACACTTCTAACCAGCCTACCAATTCCTAAACATCAGGGATGCTAATGAAGCTGTAAAACTCTTACGCACTCAGTTTGATGCCTTTAAGCAGAAGGATGGCCTACAAAGACTGGGCATAAAGCAACCATATCCTACAGAGTGGAGGAAAGTTCCATTTTCCCCTAAGTATCAGCTTCCAACCATTATGCTGTTTGATGGCAGCACTTCTCCAAGTCAGTACATCAATCATTTTGAGGTGATGAGTGATCAATTACAGCCAAATGATGCTCTCCTTACCAGAGTGTTCGTCGGTTGTTTAGCCGGTACAACATATGACTGGTATCGTAGCCTGCCTGATGGCTGTATCACTTCTTTTGTTGGTTTTAAGAAAATATTCTTGGAACAATTTTATGAGGGAGTCAATGACATGACGATGTCTACCCTCATTAAAATTAAACAGAGGCACAATGAATCCACAGAGAGTTTCATTGAAAGATTCTGCCGAGAGGCACTCAAAATACCTTTAGGTACTCCATCTGCTGTAACAATAGACACTTACAAATCAAACTTGTTGTATTATCAGTATGTGGACGGGATCTACACAATTCCAGGATTGGCCTTCTTTCATTGTTAATACAAAGGCGACAGAAGTTAGTGCTGAGAAGTTCAAGCAGTTAGGAGTCCAGATGACTCATCCTAACCAAGATGAACATTCTACACCCGGGGGTAGTAATCGCCAGAATAATCGTAAGAATAAAGAAATACTGGCCTTAATCTCAAAGGCAAAGAGTCTTTGGCTGTCAATGTTACTCAGACGGCATCCACCCCATCAGCACCACTACAAAAGTCAACTCGTCCAAAAGAAGAATATTCTTTCGATAAGATGATACTTTAAGCATCTTCGATTGCTTGATCAAAATCAATAAGCTTCAGCTTCCAGAGGCAAAGCGACCAGAAGAAGTTGGTAAAACTGATCACCCTAAATACTGTGTTTATCACAGATTTATAGGGCATCCAACCAGAGCATGTTATGTGCTCAAGGGCAAAATCTAGGAGTTCGTCAACTCTGGAGTAATTACTCTACAGCAGGACGAGAAAACGGTGACTGCTGATGTGGTTTCTCTCCAATTTGGTAATTTCCCACCACAACTCGTACAAGATGGTGTTGTCCCCATTCCAAGGACTACTCTTGAAATTGTGAATATCCTACCTCCTCAAAATGAAGGTCTTATTTCGTGTCTACTGACAGAGGAGAGATTATGTGGATTCATCCAGATTTGGTGGCAGAATTCGAAACGCCTTCTTCTGCTAAGCAAAAGAAGCATTCCAAGTCTAAATCCAAGAACTGCAATATGGTATCCATTGAACCATTAACAGAAGAAGAAAAAAATTCTAATTAGCACTAGATCTGGGAAACCCTATCTTCGGGAGTATTTCGAAAATCAAGAGAACCCTGCTCCTTCTCAGGATGCTCTTCCTTCATCATCTTCTCCTGCTGAAGATATACTATCTACATCCTTGCCAGTGGTCGAATCATCTCCTCCTAAACCAATATCAGCAGACAAGGGAATGCAACCTGTTTGTTTTGATAAAGTATTGAAAAATTCATCATCTCTTGGACGTGAAAAGCCTTACAATTTTGACATATTGGCTCAATTGGCCAATACTCCAGCAAGATTGTCAATCTTTGAACTTTTACGTCTCTCAAAAGAAACTCGTGAGACGTTAAGTGAAGCCTTGATGCAGGCTGACGCTTGTTTGACTCTTCTCAAGAAGCCCGAAAAGGAGCCAGTCAGCTGTGCACATTGTTATAGTGTATTTGAATTAACGCCCAATATTACTTTTACACAAGATGACATGTTGTTAGAAGACAATCGTCATGATCGTCCTTCTATTTTACGGGTGTAACTTCACTTTTCCTGAATAATAAATTTTGTCATTTCCTATTAGAATTTAATTTAAGATTTAATCACTGTTTATCATTAAAGTATTTTTCAAATTTTAATCTAGATTGCTATTTTGAATAAATATTCTTAATTAAATATTTAATTTTTTCCTGATTTAACTTGGATTATCCTAATTAATGATTAATTTCATTAGTGATTTTCACAAGAATATTTATTTTCTAACTATTTTTATTTTCCTTAATGTTTTAATTCATTCATTGAATAGGCCAACTAACCCATTCAATTTCCTTAAATTCTATTCGGCCTAGCCGGCCTATTAGTTATTGGGTTACGGGTTCGCGGATCCAATCTACCGATCCGGACCCGCTAAACCAAACCCGATAGCTACTCAACAGCTATATAATTCAAACCCTTCATTCTTTTCGATTCCCTCCACTTCCTTCCATTGCAATGGATGACGGCGACGACGACGACAGCGATGGCGACCAAGAACAATAGGCTTCTCTAGAAACTTCTCCCCCAACTGCCTAACTGCTTCTCTCCTCCCCGCCGTTGATCTCTAACAACCAGGTTCATCGCGACCGTCAATTGTAACGGCCGCTGCCCCGCCCAACCGTCGGTCAGGTGCCCGACCAACCGCCTACCGACGCCCGCTATAAATAGGACCCAGCCTTCCTTCTTCTTCATCACTTCTGGAATGGCGAAGCCCTGCCAAAAGTTCAACCGATCCTTTCCTTCTTCTTCTTCTTCCTCAGAGCTCCACAGCTCGTAGCCATGGACACAGCGGTGCTGATAGAGGTACAGTAACGAGCAAGTAGGAAGTGAGCTATTGACGATCGAAGCGGGTCCAGCAGTACAGCAACGACATCCATCTCTTCATCGATCAGCTCGTGCGCAGTTTTGATGGCGACGGTCGGCTCCAGTTGAGGATCGATACTCCATTAGAGTCTCTGGTAAGTCTCCTTGTCCTCATGTACAATAAATTGCAGTGGTGATTTCAAACCTTTTGAATGAGTTTTCGAATCCTCTGTTTCTTGGAGTTGGTTATCGTGATCGATCGATCGATCCGTTCCATTCTGGTTTAGAGAATTGTTTTTGGTGAGATTTTAGACTCAATTCTTTGTACTTTCTCCAAATTTGGAGTTGAATCGGTTCAAATCGAACTCACAAATGCTTTCTCTGTTCTCGCACATGATCTGTTCGACGAAATGCCCAGAAGGACGTATTGGTGAGCTGCAACTCGGGGATACTGTTATTGGACACTGCACTCTTGTGTTGGACCATTGTAGAAGCTCAGGTATAATTCTTGATCCATTCTAATGATTAGTTGATATTAGAGGGGGGTGCTCTCGGTTCGGATTGGTCGAGTTAGGGCGAGCTTGTGTCGAGACATTGTTACCAGGTGTCGGATCAATTCGTGTGAGTGCTGTGGACACGAATTGTATCCAGCAGACACGGGTGGAGGTTGGACACAGGGATAGTTGACACTGGTATGACCGTTAGGATTACACTGTGTGGTTTTGATTCGTTAGATTCAACTTGACCGTTGGACTCAATTGAGTTTAATTAAGGACACATGAATTAGTTGGCTTAAGTTGGTGTTGTGTAATCCAGTATTGTTTGGTCGAATATGGGCCAAGTCTATAGGCCAGTATAAGCTAGGATGAGTATTAGTTTTGTTAGTTAAATGAGTGTAGCAGTAGTTATTAGTTTTTAGAGTTGAATTGGTTTAGGCACATGCATGAGCAGTAGAGATTTTACTGGTAGAATGTTAATTAGATAAATTATAGTAATATTTGAACTTAGTTAGTTATGGTTAAATGTTAGAAAGTTGGTTAGATTTAAGGAACAATTAGAAAGTCTCTAATTATATTTCCTATTTTAGGTGATTGAAGAACTTGAACAAAATCCCGGAACCGAGGCAAGTACATACTCAGTATTACCATCATTGCATGCATTGCACTCACACTTGTTATCGTGTCATTTATTTCACTTGTTCTCGATTGATTGCTTGTATTGTTTCTCGTGTCGGGTGGGGGACGTTCTAGAGACATGTGATTGACTAATATTGGACAAACATTGCCTGATAGCATACTCTGTATGCCTGGGTCCATTTCGTACGTGACTGATAGCATTGTCGTCAGACATGCCTGATTATTGCGTGACTGATAGCATTGTCGTCAGACATGCCTGATTATATATTGACTGATAGCATATTTTATATACCTGAATACATATTAGTCCCCACATGTTGATAACGTCCAATTGCACATATACACGTAGCTAGTGCATGCTTATTTGTTCATCTTGTTCTCTATCTTTCAGTTATATTTGATATACCGTTCCATTGATCTTCATGGTGAGTTTTATTGAGTTACATTGTACTTTGCTCCTTTCCTGACTGGATCGTTGATTACAGGTGAGATGGATCTTAGATTATCATTCAAGGATGGCATTGGAGCTCGCTTGATATTGAGATATTAGTTCATGTATAGGGATTTATTGAGTGTATTTGATTACATGTTGTTGTTATATCATTTATATTTTACCGACTTTGTACCCGGATATTCATGTATAAGTTGTAATAATTGTATAGTGGATTGCTGTGATGGTAGTATATATTTCGTGATTAGATGCTGTAATGAGATGCTCTTGTATTTATATGACTAGATGGCTCACTACCGCTGTCAACAACAGTGTAGGCCGGGCATACATCAACCCATACCCGATTATCCTGGGCGGGGTGTGACATGTTTTTGTGGTGGCCCATGCAGGTCTCTATCTAATGGTACTTAGGATTAGAGTGCCATTGGAAGCATGCGAAAATAGGAAACTCATAACAGCATAGGACCGTTATCATATTGTTTAACTTTTTGTCTTTTATATATCACACACAGTACACCTACGAGTCACTGATAGTTCTCCTACGATTCCAGAGATGGCCAAAGGAAGGAAGGAACCTCATCCGCGAGGTCGCACTCTGAGTGTAGCCCATTCCGAGAGAGGATCATCTGCCTTACCTATGGTAGACCCAGAGCGCTCCGGTACCTACGTACCACCCGTCACGAGAGCTTCTTCACGACACTCCATTAGTTCTATGGGGGGCACCCAGATGCATGAGCTAGTCCATGGACTATTGGAGGCCCAGAGAGCCCAGACCCAGAGTTTGTTGGATGCTCAGAGGGAGCAAACCACTATATTGCGGGAGGGTATTGAGAGACTAGTTAGCCCACTCTACCACCACCACATCCACTTTCCCAGACTACCGCTCCACCGACATCTCATATTCCACCTCCACCGACTACTATACCGACCCCATCATACATCCCACATCCGCCATACGCTCCACATCCATCGCATATTCCACCTCCACCACCCATCCAGGCTCCTGTACAACCTATTACCACCACTTTTGATCAGCCTGAGCCTATTTCCTTCATTCCGCCTCCCATCCATACTCGTGCTTCTCCTACTTATACTCGGACTACTTCCACCCACCATCAAAGAGAGGGTTCCATCCTAGACTTTAAAAGGATGGTACCTAGAGAGTTCCTTGGGACCGAGGGTATACTCTACGCCGATGAGTGGCTAGAGGATATAGGGAGGGTGATGAGACTATCTAGGCTCCCGGAGGACCTCAAGGTGGAGGCAACCGGCGTGCAGATGCATGATCTGGCACGTACCTGGTTTAGGAGTGAGCCTCAGCTCGCAGTACCTGGATTGACTTGGGAGCAGTTTGTGGAAATCTTCAAAGAGAAGTTTTTTCGGTGGTAGCTAGAGAGGCTTTGAAGCGCCAGTTTCAGACTCTTGAGCAGGGTACTCGCTCGGTTGATGAGTACGCAGCAGAGTTCGGACGACTTAGTCGGTTTGTAGAGGGTAGAGCCAGAGATCCAGTCGTAGAGCCACGAGATTTAGGCAGGGTTTGTGCCACGAGCTCCGCTACCTAGTCACGGCTAACGGAGCGACTACTTATGCTGGGATGGTCGCCGTTGCTCAGAGATTGGAGATTGATCTGAGCCTCCGACCCAAGAGAGACCGTGACATTAGTGGAGGAAGTAGCCACTCGGGACCACCCAAACGTCCCAATAACCAGCAGACGAAGACCTTCACATTCCAGCCTCCTCAGGGGATACAGCAGCAGCAGCAGCAACAGCAGTTCAGCAACCTTATGGATTTTGTCAGAAAATGGGCCATACCTGGCAGGTGTGTAGGAAGAGACTTGGACAGTGCCTCATCTGTGGTGCAGCTGAGCATCAGGCTAGGGAGTGCACCATTGCCCGTACAACAGCTGGATCTTCGGGACTTCCACAGCCAGAGGGGCGAGTCTACCTTATGGCAGAGGAAGGAGCAGAGGCTATTCCGATTCCGGGCGAGGATTAGAGACCGGACGCATTCTTGCATAGATGGAGCAGACCGTGGATTACCACTCTCCTTTTGATTCTTTCTAGCACCTAAACTCTCCTTGTTTCATATTCAAGACTTGTTTCTAAAGTCTTTGTATCTTACTATTGTTTCATAATAGCGTTGTTGATCCTTGTTGTCCCTTAGTACCCAATAAAACTACTTGTTCCCTTTCTGTCATAACTTGTACTGTTAAAAGTCCTTGGGAATCTTCTGGATAAAGTTGAGAAATATTCGATGAGCTACTATGACGTAGCAGATGTGCACTGTAGTCAATTACCTGGATTATGGAAATTGAAAGTTCATTGCAGCCAGATGCACAATGGCGAGGCATGGACTCTAAGTTGAAGTAATTACAGGTAATCATGGGCTCTCGGATATTATTGAACTAAGTCCTAAATTTATATTGTTTTTTTGATATCGAATAAAGTTGAGAGAATATTCTGGTAATCTATTACTATCGGGACCATGGAACCGAAGGTTCACTGCAGCTAGATGCATACTGGCGGGGCAGGAACTATAAGGAAAATGACTCCAGATATGTATAATTGCCGGATACTATTGAGACTATTATCCCTTGATCTTGTTTCATGACTCACTTTGTACCGCTTGAATCGTGCCAATTTGTTCATGATTGCTCTTAATCGTGCCTAATCGTACCATTTGAAATTTCGAGGACGAAATTTTTCAAGGGGGGAAGATTTGTAACTCCACTTTTCCTGAATAATAAATTTTGTTATTTCCTATTAGAATTTAATTTAAGATTTAATCACTGTTAATCATTAAAGTATTTTTCAAATTTTAATCTAGATTGCTATTTTTGAATAAATATTCTTAATTAAATATTTAATTATTTTCCTGATTTAACTTGGATTATCCTAATTAATGATTAATTTTATTAGTGATTTTCACAAGAATATTTATTTTCTAACTATTTTTATTTTCCTTAATGTTTTAATTCATTCATTGAATAGGCCAACTAACCCATTCAATTTCCTTAAATTCTATTCGGCCCAGCCGGCCTATTAGTTATTGGGTTATGGGTTCGCGGATCCAATCTACCGACCCGGACCCGCTAAACCGAACCCGATAGCTACTCAACAGCTATATAATTCAAACCCCTTTATTCTTTTCGATTCCCTCCACTTTCCTCCGTTGCAGTGGACGACGACGACGACGGCGACGGCGACCAAGAACTCTAGGCTTCTCTAGAAACTTCTCCCCCAACTGCCTAACTGCTTCTCTCCTCCCAGCCGTTGATCTCTAACAAACAGGTTCATCGCAACCGTCGGATTGTAACGGCCGCTGCCCCCCAACCGTCGGTCAGGTGCCCGACCAACCGCCTGACCAACGCCCGCCTATAAATAGGACCCAGCCTTCCTTCTTCTTCATCACTTCTGGAACGGCGGAGCCCTGCCAAAAGTTCAACCGATCCTTTTCTTCTTCTTCTTCCTCAGAGCTCCACAACTCGTAGCCATGGCGATGCAGCGGTGCTGATAGAGGTGCAGTAACGAGCAAGTGCGAAGTGAGCTATTGACGATCGAAGCGGGTCCAGCAGCACAGCAACGACATCCATCTCTTCATCGATCAGCTCGTGCGCAGTTTTGATGGCGACGGTCGGCTCCAGTTGAGGATCGATACTCCATTAGAGTCTCTGGTAAGTCTCCTTGTCCTCATGTACAATAAATTGGCAGTGGTGATTTCAAACCTTTTGAATGAGTTTTCGAATCCTCTGTTTCACTTGGAGTTGGTTATCGTGATCGATCGATCGATCCGTTCCATTCTGGTTTAGAGAATTGTTTTTGGTGAGATTTTAGACTCAATTCTTTGTACTTTCTCCAAATTTGGAGTTGAATCGGTTCAAATCAAACTCACAAATGCTTTCTCTGTTCTCGCACATGATCTGTTCGACGAAATGCCCAGAAGGACGTATTGGTGAGCTGCAGACTCGGGGACACTGTTATTGGATACTGTACTCTTGTGTTGGACCATTGCAGAGACTCAGGTATAATTCTTGATCCATTCTAATGATTAGTTGATATTATAGGGGGGTGCTCTATTCGGATTGGTCGAGTTAGGGCGAGCTTGTGTCGAGACATTGTTACCAGGTGTCGGATCAATTCGTGTGAGTGCTGTGGACACGAATTGTATCCAGCAGACACGGGTGGAGGTTGGACACAGGGACAGTTGACACTGGTATGACCGTTAGGATTACACTGTGTGGTTTTGATTCGTTAGGTTCAACTTGACCGTTGGACTCAATTGAGTTTAATTAAGGACACAAGAATTAGTTGGGCTTAAGTTGGTGTTGTGTAATCCAGTATTGTTTGGTCGAATATGGGCCAAGTCTATGGGCCAGTATAAGCTTGGATGAGTATTAGTTTGTTAGTTAAATGAGTGTAGCAGTAGTTATTAGTTTTTAGAGTTGAATTGGTTTAGGCACATGCATGAGCAGTAGAGATTTTACTGGTAGAATGTTAATTAGATAAATTATAGTAATATTTGAACTTAGTTAGTTATGGTTAAATGTTAGAAAGTTGGTTAGATTTAAGAAACAATTAGAAAGTCTCTAATTATATTTTCCTATTTTAGGTGATTGAAGAACTTGAATAAAATCCCGGAACCGAGGCAAGTACATGTACTAAGTATTACCATCATTGCATGTATTGCACTCACACTTGTTATCGTGTCATTTATTTCACTTGTTCTCGATTGATTGCTTGCATTGTTTCTCGTGTCGGGTGGGGGACGTTCTAGAGACATGTGATTGACTAATATTGGACAAACATTGCCTGATAGCATACTCTGTATGCCTGGGTCCATTTCGTGCGTGACTGATAGCATTGTCGTCAGACATGCCTGATTATTACGTGACTGATAGCATTGTCGTCAGACATGCCTGATTATATATTGACTGATAGCATATTTTATATACCTGATTAAATATTAGTCCCCACATGTTGATAACGTCCAATTGCACATATACACGTAGCTAGTGCATGCTTATTTGTTCATCTTGTTCTCTATCTTTCTGTTATATTTGATAGACCGTTCCATTGAACTTCATGGTGAGTTTTATTGAGTTACATTGTACTTTGCTCCTTTCCTGACTGGATCGTTGATTACAGGTGAGATGGATCTTAGATTATCATTCATGGATGGCATTGGAGCTCGCTTGATATTGAGATATTAGTTCATGTATAGGGATTTATTGAGTGTATTTGATTACATGTTGTTGTATCATTTATATTTTACCGGCTTTGTACCCGGATATTCATGTATAAGTTGTAATAATTGTATATTGGATTGCTATGATGGTTGTATAGATTCCGTGATTAGATGCTGTGATGAGATGCTCTTGTATTTATAAGACTAGACGGCTCACTACCGCTGTCAACGACAGTGTAGGCCGGGCATGCATCGACCCGTACCCGATTATCCGGGAGCGGGGCGTGACAACGGGGTATGTGGACACCATGAAAGTCGATCGCATTCTAATTGACCCCGGGTCTGCACTTAGCATCATGCCGAAGTCCTTACTGGATGCTTTGAAAATCCCAGTACACAATCTTTTTACAACTATCACTACCATCCTGGGATTCAATCAAGGAAGAAGTGAACCTTTGGGAAAGATACGCCTAAAACTTCAAATTGGCAATCTTTGTACAAAGGTAACTTTCTATGTTATTGATAATCATGGCTCATACAATGCTTTGCTGGGAAGGCCATTTCTCCATGAACACAATATTGTACCCTCTACGCTCCACCAATGTTTCAAATATATAGATGGTAATGGAGAAGTCCAAAAAGAGGTTACAGATCTGAATCCTTTCAAAGGAGTTGAAGCATACTGCAACGATTCGCGTATGTACAAAGAGGAATTCATGAAGGTGGTACTAGCAATGGATACAGATGAAGAACAGAAGAGTATGCCTAATGATACTCTGATGATTCCGGTCAAAGGACGTACCTCCTGTCCTCAGTCTTCCAAACCACTGACTATCTACCTTCTTTCCCATGAGAAGCGACCTAAAGGTGATAGTCAAGAACAAAGGGAGCTCACCTCTTCTGAGCCGCTTGTAATCGATCTTTGTCGCAAGAAGCTCCCTCCTCCTTCTCGTTCTTTTTCTCCCCCTCTTGTCATCAATCTGACTAAGCCTGCTAAGGCTAAAGTCACTGTTATAAATAATGGTGTAAGAATCAATAAAGCATCTCCTTTGCAGTATACTGATGTCTTTTACTATACTCAGTGTTATCTGGATATGCTAGATAGCTTTAAACCACTTACAATAGAAGTCGTATCATCTCGACGAAATGTGGTATCACTGGATTCAATACAAGAGTTGTACTTCTTAATACCGTCTCGAAAGAAAGATGAAAAGCCTATATTCTTCAACAAAAGAGAAGAACCAAAAATCATGCTCTATAATGATAATAGAGATGATACAGGAAGGTTACAATTACGACGCTATAGTCCACAATCTAAAGCCATCATCCATAAAATGGGCTATGATTTCAGAATAGGTCTCAACAATGGTAAAGGAAGGCGAACCCCTCTTCGTATGGCTGTTCCAAAAGGAAAATCACAATAATACCACAGTAAAACGAAACGAGGACTCGGTTATATGTCACCACTTCCAACTCTATAACCTTATGAATCTGATGAAGAAGAATGTTCAAACTCTTCTGATTTTATCTTATGGGATTCTGATACCAGCATCGATCATGTTCATAAGGTGATAGTTTCTTCTAACATGGTGTCTGCCGAATTCTCAGAAGATGATGAAAGTGACATTGAAGAAGCTACTGAAATGGACCCTTGGACACAAAGGATGAACAATCAGTGGGAACTTCGTTTTGAACAACGAGAACAACCTACTGAAGATCAACTGGTCCAAATTGATATTGGAGAGAAGGGCGTATCACGACCAATCTTCATTAGCAAAAATCTTCCAGAGGATGATAAACAAGAATTAATTCACCTTATTCGTGAATACATTGATGTCTTCGCCTGGAGTTACGAAGATATGACGGGATTAGGTCCTCAAATTGCAACTCACAAGCTTAACATTTTGCCGAATGCCAAACCGGTCAAACAACAACAACGGCGATTCAAGCCTGAAACGATGGATGCAATTGATGATGAAGTCAAGAAGCTTATAGCTTGCAGTTTTATCAGAGAAGAACAGCATCCTGACTGGGTAGCCAACGTCGTCCCAGTCCTGAAGAAGACCGAAAAGATTCGAGTTTGCATAGACTTTCGGGATCTCAATGATGCTTGCCCTAAAGACGAGTTCCCCCTCCCAATTACTGATATCATGATCGACAATACATGTGGATTCGAACGAATTTCTTTCATGGATGGTTTTTTTGGATATAATCAAATCTGAATGAATCCTGAAGATGAAAAACATACTTCGTTTCGTACTCCTCGGGGAGTGTATTGTTATACAGTCATGCCGTTTGGTCTTAAGAACGCAGGTGCAACTTACCAGCGGGCTATGAGTACTATCTTTCGAGATCATTTACGAAAGACTGTCGAATGCTATGTTGACGATATTGCTGTCAAAAGTCGTCTCAAAAAGATCACATTCAAGATTTAAGAACTATCTTCAATCTGATGCGCCAGCATCAACTCAAAATGAATCCCACCAAGTCTTTCTTAGGTGTCTCTAGTGGTAAATTTCTTGGTTTTGTCATTACCTCTAAAGGTATACACATTGATCCCGAGAAGATCAAAGCCATTCAAGAGATGCATCCTCCACGCAACTTAAAAGAGCTACGAGGATTCCAAGGTCGACTTACGTACATTAGGCGGTCTGTTTCAAATTTATCTGGACGTTGCAGACCATTTACTCAATTAATGAAGAAAGGTGTATCTTTCGTTTGGACGGAAGAATGTCAAGAGCATTTGATGACATAAAGTGGTATTTAATGAGTCCACCGGTTCTTGTACCACCGATTTCAGGAATACCCTTCTTAATGTATGTCCGGGCAATGGATCATTCAGTGGGAGCATTGCTAGCTGAGAAAAACAAGGAAGGTCATGAACAAGCCATCTACTATCTTAGCCGAACGATGATTGGAGCTGAACATCGTTATAGCCCAGTGGAGAAGGAATATTTAGCCTTAATGTTTGCTGTTCAGAAGACAAGACATTACATCATAGGCCAAACTATTCATGTCATATCCTGAGTCAATCCTCTTCGAGTCTTAATGAAGAAACCAAGTACACTTAATTCTAGGCTTGCCACATGGGCCATATTATTAGCACAATATGATATGGTTTATGTTCCTCAAAAGTCTGTGAAAGGCCAAGCACTTGCTGACTTTTTAGCAGCTCATCCTGTTCCTGAAATATCTAAACTCTATGATGAAATTCTGGACGAAACTTTGGAATCAAATATGATCTCAGAAGAATTTCCTACTTGGAGGTTATTCTTTGATGGAGCTTCTAGAATTGGACCTGGAGGTACTCTTGTTGCGGGAGTAGGAATTGTTCTCGTTTCACCCGAGGGATTAACTATTCAAAGGGCTTATTCTTTAGACGAATCATGCTCTAACAATGTACAGAATACAATGCCTTGCTCATTGGACTCCAATTGGCTAAACAACTGGATATTGAATATCTCGAAGTATATGGCGACTCAAAGCTGATTGTTAATCAGGTTAGAGGCATATATGAAGTCTGACATCAAGATTTGGTACCATACTATGAAGCAGAAACCAGGATAGCTTCTTCATTTAAAGGGTTCTTTATCGAACATGTACGTCGGGCATGCAATACAGAAGCTAATGCCTTAGCTAACCTAGCTGCAGTGTTGGCAGTTCCAGTCAAAAGGCAACAGATGGTTGTTATCTCTAATAGAGAACTATTCTGTGTTGAAAACAATCACAATATTGAATTCAGCAACCTAACTGAAGTCAATGTCCTTAGCGAGGATTGGAGAGTACCTTTCATTGATTTTGCAGTGCATGACATTTTGCCAGAAGATCCTAAAGAAACTACAAATGTCCGTCGTCGATCACTTCGATTCTATTATAATCATACTATTCGAATAACTTTTGATGGATTACTCTTGAGGTGTCTCGCTGGTGATGAAGCAAAATAGATATTACGTAAGGCTCATGATGGTGTTTGTGGAGCACATCAGCCTGGTCCTAAACTACAGGATCGTATCCGACATATGGGCTACTACTGGCCCTCTATGGTATCAGATGCTATTGATTATGTAAGAAAATGTCGTGCATGTCAAATTCATGCGGATTTCATTCACCAACCGTCGGAATTTCTTCATCCGACTGCAGCCTCAAGGCCTTTTGAAGCTTGGGACATAGATATAATTGGCCCTATCAATCCTCCTTCATCTAAAGGACATCGGTTCATCTTAGCTATAACCGATTATTTCTCCAAGTGGGCAGAAGCTATACCTTTGGCTGAAGTAAAGACTAGTAGTGTTATCAACTTCATCAAACATCATGTGATATACAGATTTGGTGTCCCTTACCGAATCATCCATGATAATGGACCGCAATTCATCAGCCAGAAGTTTAATAGGTTCTATGATGACAACAGAATCAATAATATTGCCTCTACGGCCTATAATCCTGCAGCTAACGAATTAGCTGAAGCATTCAACAAGACCATTATCGAACTCCTCAAAAGGTTTGTCTCTATTAACAAACGTAATTGGAGTGATAAACTTGGAGAATGTCTATGGGCATATCGCACTACTGTCCGTAATCCCACAGGTTGCACACCTTTTTCTCTGGTATATGGATGTGAAGTTGTGCTACCTTTGGAAATTCAAATTCCATCATTGAGAATCGCTATTGCTAATGAGCTTACTACAGAAAATAATGATCGTCTTCGGTTTCAGAAATTAGAGGCGCTCGACGAGAAAAGGTTATTAGCTCAACAGCATATCGAACTTTATCAGGCCCAGATTTCAAAAGCTTTCAATCGCAAAGTCAGAGTGCGAACATTTCAAGAAGGCGAGTTAGTTCTTACAGTCAGCCGTCCTATGACTATGACACATATGAGCAAAGGCAAGTTCGAGGCAAAATGGGAAGGATCGTATGTGATAAATAAAGTCTTCTCCAATGGAGCCTATCAAATAACAGATATGGATGACAGAGTTGCTATGATGCCCATCAATAGCAAATTTCTCAAGAAATATTATGTATAAAGACAAAATGTACTTTATTTTTAGAGACATGATGTAAGTAAAAGTTTATTTTTTATTCAAAAGCAGAATGGAATTAAATAATATTAAGGACGGGAAGGAGGCCCTGACCCTTCCTGATTAAATACATAAATCGCCAATCGTTCAAGCATCTCATTGCCGGAACTCACGAAAAACTCGCAAGCAGCCATCTTCAATGCTTCTTCTTCGACAGTTTTCCCAGGCTCCACCAACTTGGAGATCAAATCCTGACCTGGTACAGGAGAAACAGTTGAGCCTTCACCCCTTTCTTTTTGAGAAAGCACTGGAGGCTCAGCAAAGGAAGTCTTGGTTTCTTCTTCAGTCTTCGGAGCAATCAAATCTTTGGAAGACATTTTTCTTGCACAGGAAGAAAAGAGATTGACAATATTTATAAAAGTTTTGTTCTATTTATAGGCAGAACAACTAAGTAATCAGCCTTGAGAACTGATGTGACTTTTGGAAAGAGGCATAACTGTTTGTTCATTTCTAACGGTTCATTCATAAACGACTCTTCATCTTCCCTTCTTCGAAACCGACGTGCTTGATTCATTCGCTTTCTTCTTCGAAAGTTTAAACGACCATTCATTCATTCAATATTTTTTCCTCGAAAATTGAAGTGAATGATCATCCATTCATTCATCATAGTGAGAGGTCATGTCTCTTACGAACTTGAATTCCAAATATTCACGTCAAAACAATTTGCCATATTCATAATCCTCTCTGGATTCTGTTATCTATGACAGCATAGCAAAATCAAATTATAAAAAAAAAGAATAATAAGATAATTATTTCTTTATTCCTTCTTTAAAAGTATAGATACATCTTGATGAAAATCTATTACATCTTGGATTTTCATTCTAATGAAGGTCTATTACATCTTTGGATCTTCCCATCGATAATGAAGGTCTATTACATCTTTGGATCTTCTTATTTGTTGGTGGTAATTCCTTGTCGTCTCGACCTGAAGCAACGAGCCAGACAATGGAATCAACTCTAGTCTTCCCTCTCAGAAATACGAGAGGAGAACCACAGAGCGCAGCAGCCCAAAGATGAGCTGCTGTCAATACAACTGGTGGAGAGAAGACAGCCCGCCAGGGAAACTAGGAACGAGACCACCCTGGTGATACAATTCCTAGTTCTGTGTCTTCACCATCCAACTCTCATGTATAAAGGCTCTTCCTACCATCCGAGGAAGACCTTTTTTAACATGAAGAGTCCTGAGCTGTCTGATTTGAGTGTCAGAACCACATGAGCTGTCTGATGTGAGTGTCAGAAGAATGCTCTCTGCAACATCCAAATCACCAATGCCAGTTCTGAAGAAGCTCGCTAACCAAGTCCCTGCAAATATCAATGAAACAGGAGAAGTTAGCAGAATCTATCAGTAGTATGCGCCTACAAACAGGTGCACATCAGCAGTATGCGCCTACAAACAGGCGTACATCAGCATTATGCCTACAAACAGGCACACATCAGCATTGTGCCTACAAACAGGCGCACATCAGCATTGCGCCTACAAACAGGCACACATCAGCAATGCACTTACGAACAGGCACACATCAGCAATACGCCTACAAACAAGCGCATATCAGCACTAAGCACTGATCAAACAAGTGTATGTCAGCAATACGTGCCTCTGATCAGAGCTAAATACTGGACCACAGTGTGCGCCTATTCTCAGAAATATTTAGCGCATATCAACAGTGTCTACAACATGCAGATCAATACCTGTCTCCAAAAGTGGTACGAAAGAAGAATATTCATACTATTGATTCTTCATCGAGACTTACCAATTTTTGAAGACACAGTATGCAAGCAAATAATATCAGAATGAAGTGGTACAAGTGAAACCTTGTGGAAAGGCATTTGTTTTGAGAGAGTATGAATGATTCTTTCATTTCTGGATGTTCTTTTTAAAGATGTTAAAGATGAGGTGGGTGCGTCGTTCTAGGATCCTATTTTGGGAAAGAACTAAAAATGGGCATCTAAAATCGTGTAATGACTGCCACGTGTTCCTCAGAAGAAACAATAAAACGAAGAATTTGCTAAAAGAATATGTCCATGAGCACCATTCGAAATCACAGCCACACAAAATCAGAAATTCTTGGTTTCATTGCATAAAGGCGGGTGGACCCCTACAATCAAGGACATAAAAATAAAGAGTTGTTCTGCTTAGAACATTATTTCTTTTCCTTGCCTTCATCAGTCTGACGAAGGGCGGAGTCCAATTCTTGCATGGTGGGGATCCACGAGCGACGCATCAGGTTAAGAAATCCCTCCGAATTGACGTGCTCCTCAGAGGATGATCCGCCACTCGAGCGATTGAAGACTGACGGGGTTAAACCGAAACAGTTCAAAAAGTTTATTGCCCTCAAAGCTGGGTCAACCTCCAACAAAAAATTTATAGGCTCAACATCATGTCCCGCTTTAGGAGACTTGATTGTGGTGTCAGCATTGGTCTCCTTCTCTTTCTTCTTGGGGGCCATTGAAGAACTGAAGTAAAGAACAAAGCACAGAGATCAACTACTACATATTTATATATATCAACAAGTTGACTCTTCGTATTCCTCATGGGAAACTGAAAGTAATCAATGAAACTCCGGAAGATGAAGAGAGGATTGAGTATTTTCGAGAAAGGTATTTAATCGTGATGACCGAGCATTGACCGACGCAACTTGACTTAGTCAAAACTTTTCTAAATTCAAAGTATTCCAAAACTTTGCAATGTTTTTAAGTTTTGAAAACTTTGAAGGGGGTCTTGTAGAGCCTAAAAATCAAGTTGCGCCTTGAATATACTGATCAGTGATCAAGTTGCGCCCTAAAAATAATGTTGCACCACTGATATGAAGATCAGAGAACAGACTGCACCGCTGATTAGGTTGCGCCACATATCAGACTGCGCCCAGTCTTTTTGTGCCAAAACCCACATGGCATCTGACACTTAATGGTCATCATTACCTGACAACACTGACAACTGACACAACAATGAACGAGAAATTTTTTTCGAATCTCGTGAATTGTGCCGCTCAAGAGAAGTTGGTGGACAGTTGTCCTGTACGCTTCGAGAGTAGCGCTCAGGCGCAATCTAAACAAAATCCTTAGTTGTGCCTGGGCGCAACCTGAACGACTTTTACTCAGAAGCTTCTACGTGTGTAGGCATAGCCCAAATCAAGCGCAGTTTGACTTGTTGACTGAAGCTCGCGCAACCTGATGAAGTTGAGACAACTTACATTCTAAAGCAGGATGACGTGGCGCACATGCCACTAATCTCTCAAGACGTGTCTACTATCCTGTATATGACCACGTGCATCTTAATCATATGATGCCACGCGTCTAAATACAGTTAGTACACGATTGACAACTGAATAAAAGTTGGCGCAACAGGAGGTTAGCGTAACTCAATGTGGCGCAATCCAGCTTCGTGCACCATCAGAATAACTGCTAAAACAGTTATTTCAAGAACTCTATAAATAGAGTTTCCATTCATTATCAAATATACAGACAGAGATCAAGAACTCTTGCAAAATTGCTGCTGCGTTCTCAAGAGGCTACAGTCTTCAAGTTTACATAGTCCAAGGGATAAAGTGATCGTCTTCTGATCAGATTCCTAAAGTTGTACTTCCCCAGAATTCATTGTACTTTGTACACTTTAACAAGTTTGGAATAAAACAAATTTTTGTTTTTGCAAACAGGCAGCAGTGGCTTTTGATCCACTGGTACGATGGCTATATCGGCCACGACGAGGCGTACTCTAGTCAATACTCTTCACGACGGATCGAACGACGAGGATCCGGTAAGGCGAGGGCTCAGGACGGTGGCGAGGCAAGCTTGCTGACTTATGTGGACCAGATCCGGTCGGCTTCGATGCTGCGGTGACCTGGACGCGACGAGCGACGATCTTCGAACTCCGACGAAGCGACCGGACATGGCGATGAGATTGGACCCAGCGGGGTACCTCTAAAGAATTAGGACTAGAATTAGATTTGGGGGTTTCTGTACCGTATCATGTCAGAGGATACGGACACAGAAAATATTGTGAAGGACACAGCAGTGGTGGATACGGAAAATGTCCGTATCAGAATGGACACAGAAAATGTAATTGTAAAGAATAGAAAATAGTAGAATAGACACAAACACAAAGACACATCAGTTAGCCACTAGAATTTAGAAATAATTAATCAGCCATTAGTGGGCTATTTATAGCCATCAATAGAAAAGTCCTAGAATCTCTAGGCACATGGGCTAGAAGAACATTTCTGGAATGTTCTAGACTAATCCTAATTAATCAACATTAATCCTGATTAGTTGATGATGATTCCAAAATGTTCCCATCAAGTCATGTGACTAAGCATTCCACAATAGATTTCCTAAATAACCAATCCAAACTGAAATAATTACAAATCTGCCATTGCCATATTAGAAAAGTATAGCTAATAATTCCAACTAGTAATAGTAATTAATTTAATCTAGAAATATTAATTAATCCAAATAATTAGTCTTAATTAATACATATATGATTAGCTTGACAAATAATACTACCAAAATAAGTCATAATGGCGACGAAATTAGTGACTCCAGATAAATACGTCGCTATTTTTTGTGCGTTTAGCGACGTTTTATATATACGTCGTTGAACGTCACTATCAGCGACGTTTGAGCGACAGTTAGCGACACAAATTATTGGACAACTGATGTCGCATTCTAGTCGCAAAACGTTACTATTTTTTTTATTCAGCGACGTTTCACGGTGCCACTTTTACGACGTCGCCAGGTTTTAATAAATAGCGACGGTTAGCGACATCTTTAACTGACGTCGCTAAAACATTTCATATAGGGTTCTGGCCCGATCGATTTTTTATCTTTTTCATCCAAAATTTTCTAATCTCCCGCTCTTCCCCTTACCCTTGCCCGCGGCGACCCCCTGCCCGACGACCCCATTCCTCCGACGACTCACTCCCTCCGACGACCAACCGACCAGTCTCCTCCGCCGCTGCTCCAGCCCGGGTGACCCCGACCCAACCCCAACGCTGTGTCGGTAAACCCTAACCCTATCTCCCTTTTTCTGATACGATACAGACACGACCCTTTGACACACATGTGGACACTTTGACACACACTGTGATACTTTGATACTTTGACACTTTGACAACACGTGGACACTTTGACACTATTAGGCCTCGTTTGGTTCACGGAAAGGAAATATATTCCTTTGTATTTTCCATGGGAATCGAAAAGTAGGATTCCTGTCACATTTCCTTTCCGTTGTTTGGTTGGTGTAGGAAAGGGAAGCAAAAATATAACAATGGTAAAATAAGTATTAATGGTAAAATAAGCAATAACACATGGTTACTTTTGTAATAAATGTTGGAAAAGGAGGAGGGAAAATGAATCCCTTGGGTCATGAGTGGAATCATATTCCCTCCAATTTTTCCCCTTGTGAGGAAATTGATTCTCAAGTTTGTGGTTACCAAACAAAGGAAAGGAACAACTTTCCTTTCCTAGTTCCTTAAATCGGTGAACCAAACGAGGCCTTAGGATAATGTGTATAGATGAGGACTAGGACAATAAGTATAGGTAACTTCAAGATAGGAATTGTTTTACCTATGAGTATAGGTAATGGCTTTACCTAGAGGGACTAGGTAATATATAGGTTTAGGAAGCCTATAGGTTTAGGTAATGGGTTGACACATGGGTATGGGAGATACCTATGTTGTAGTGTATGGGGTATTGAGTTTGGGTATTGGTTTTTACTAGAGTTAAGGATAGGCTAGTGTATAGGTAATTAGGTAAATAGGCTATAGTAATGGTTTTACCTATGTGAATAGGATATTGGTAGGGCAAATACATAGGGTATTAGCCTAGTATAGACTAGAATACCTTGGTAAGGCAACGTATGGCCCTAAAAACCTAGGTGTGACCTAGTTTGACCAAGTTTGGCAAGGTATTGACCCAGTTGTCCTAGTGTGACCTAGAAATGACTTGGAGACCTAGAATTGACATAGTATATCATGTTTATGATTCTAAAACACCAATTGACATTAATATTCTATATTTAGGTCTTCGAGGTACCGTATCGGATATTGTTGACATTTCACACTACCAAAATAAGTCAAATCAACGACGAAATAAGTCAATCCTAGAGTGTATAGAGTGAGCCTCCCTACTTCCTTCCTTCTCATTCGGGTTATTCAGTCGACTATTTCGCATCATAGGATATCTACCTCAACCTCACCCTAGAGAAGTGTGGAAATATTAATGTTAACCAAGGTTCACAGTAAAGAGAGAAAAAAAAACTACATAGGATACATCATATTTATTACCACTTGTTGTATCATGATTACTTTTACAAGTGTTTAAACGATGTGCATGTATCTATCTTACAGAATTATCCTCAAATGAATATGGAGCTGAATTACTATCTGCAAAATCGTTCGTGGATGTACAACCGTCATCCTGATGACAAGTGCGGTATGCGGGATAAATTCATAGAGGGTGTACACCAGTTCCTGCAGTTTGCCAAGACGTTCCCTCAGTACATGGACGGTACCAAAATTAAGTGTCCGTGTGTGAGATGTCACAACTTGAAATATCATCCAGAAGTGGATGTCACGTATCATTTATACCCGAAGGGTTTCACACCGAATTACTATCAGTGGAGCGAGCACGGAGAACTTGTGTCTTTAGCATCGGAGTACGAGCCTTATGTGGATGTCCACAATAACGTTCCTTACGACGATGGGTTGGTGAACATGGTTTTTGACGCGGCCGGGCCTAGTTTCGATTCGGATGATCATGATGCACCTGAGGAGGCACCGAACCCCGATGCTGCACGGTTCATGGAGTTGCTGGAGAATGCAAGGACTCCATTATATCCTGATTGTGAGGATCATTCACCGTTGGAGGTGGTTACAAGATTGTTGAGCATCAAGTCCGATTTTAACATGTCACAAGATTGCTACAACTGTCTTATGGAGTTGCTTATAGAAATATTACCTGAGGGTGCGAAGTTGCCTAAAGACTTCTACCAGTCTAAGAGGATGGTTAGATCGCTCTGGATAAGATACGAAAAAATCGATGCCTGTCGCAACGGATGCATGTTGTACTACAAAGATGACAAGGATGAAGACGCCTGCAGATTTTGTGGTGTCGATCGCTACAAGGCATATAGTAGAGGAAAGTCTGTCGGTGCCAAGAAGCCTACCTCTTCGATGTACTACTTGCCGTTGACGCCGCGGTTACAGCGGTTGTTTATGGTGAAGAAAACTACAGAAAACATGAGTTGGCATAAGCAGGAACATACCGAAGGAGTGTTGGATCACCCATCTGATGGAGAAGCATGGAAGCACTTTGATCGAGAGTATCCAGATTTTGCTTCTGATCCGCGTAATGTCAGATTGGGTCTCTGCTCCGACGGTTTTACCCCATTCGGACTTTCGGGATCCCAGTATTCGTGTTGGCCTGTGATCGTCACCCCGTACAATCTACCGCCTTGGATGTGCATGAAGACTCCGTATATGTTCCTCATCGTTATTATCCCAGGTCCGAACAATCCGAAAAGGAACATCGATATGTATTTACAGCCGTTGATTGATGAGTTGAATCAGCTGTGGGAAGTAGGTTCCAACACGTACGATGTATCTAGAAAATAAAATTTTCAGATGCGGGCAGCACTTATGTGGACCATCAACGACTTTCTGGCCTATGGAATGTTATCTGGATGGAGCACGCATGGTCGTCTTTCATGTCCGTATTGCATGGACAGCACTAAGGCTTTTCGTTTGAAACCCGGAGGCAAACCGTGCTTCTTCGATTGTCATCGACAATTTCTGTCGAAGGATCATCCGTACCGGAGGAACAGGAATGCTTTTCGTGCTGGCGTTGTGGAGAAGGCTAATCCCCTGCCAAGGTGGCCCGGATACACGATATGGAAAGAGGTAAAAGATTTACCAAGAGCTATTGAGCAGCCTGCTACGGGCTACAAGTGTGACGGATTTGGTCGCACTCATAACTGGACGAAGAGGAGTATATTCTAGGATCTTCCATATTGGAGCACCAATCTGATTAGACATAACCTTGATGTCATGCATATCGAGAAGAATGTGTTTGACAACATAATTAATACTGTAATGGACGTAAAGGGGAAGACGAAAGACAATCCAAAGGCTAGATTGGACTTGGAAGAAATATGTAGACGTCCTATATTACATTTGATAGAGGACGGGAATGGGAAGTTGAAGTAGCCTAAGACAATTTTCTCACTAGAGAAGGAGGATAAAGTGAGGCTTTGTAGGTGGATTCAAGGTCTGAAATTTCCAGATGGGTATGTTTCGAACTTGAGAAGATGCTTCGACCTCAAGGAGACCAACTGACAGGTATGAAGAGCCATGATTGTCACGTATTCATGGAGCGGTTAATTTCGATTGCATTTTGGGAATTCTTACCGTAGGCAGTTTGGGATCCATTGACGGAGCTTAGCATATTCTTCAGGGACCTTTGTTCGAAGAAATTGCTCGTTGATCGTCTAGAAAAGCAAGAGAAGGACATTGCGGTAACACTGTGTAAGCTAGAGAGGGTGTTCCCTCCTGGATTCTTCGACTCTATGGAGCATTTGCCGATTCACCTTTCCTACGAGGCACGTGTTGGTGGACCCGTCGAATATCGATGGATGTAGCCGTTCGAGCGACATTTGAATCACCTAAAAAGAAAGGTGAAAAATAAGGCTCGGGTCGAGGGTTCTATTTGTAAAGCCTATATTCTTGAGGAGATTACAAATTTTTGCTCCTCCTATTTCAAACCTCATGTTGCTACGAATAGAACGAGGGCTCCGAGAAACGATGACGGATATCAAGAATTTAATGATGGAATACTGAAAGTATTCAATGCGTCCGGAAAGCCTTCGGGGAAAATAAAGAAGAGATATTTGAATGACGAAGAGCTAAGGGCTGCTCAGTTGTATGTATTACTCAATTGCGACGAGGATGAAGTGGAAAAGCTAGAGGGGTAAGTAACTCAGGATGATGATTTTACGTCATCTCAATGTAATAGTATAAGCTAATATTATTGTACTAATCGGCGGTTGCTTCGTTGTTTTCCAGCACATATAATGATGAGTTGAGGCTGGTTAGACCCTACCTAACAGACGAAGCATTAGAACAAGAAATGAGACGTCATTTTTCTTCTTGGTTGAGTGAATATGTAAGTAGCTCGGTACTTAATTACTAGCCTCTTCTAATGCAACTGCGCAATAAATATCTTATTATCTCTTCTTTGATATTTAGGTCGATCGTCTAATTTCACCCGAGATTGAATTAATTAGAACTCTTGCCAAGGGACCAATTACTTTTGTTAAAATATGGCCAAGTTACTGTGTCAATGGCTTTCGGTTCAAGCCGATAAATGCTCCGATCAGAGACAGCTTCCTGGATCTTGATTCCACGAAAAACAGTTATTTGTGTATGAAGTCTTCGAACTACAAAGACGTCGATCCAGGAAATGATTTCTTTGGCATCTTGCGAGAGATTATGGAGTTGTCATATAATAATGGCAGAGAACCTGCAAAGATCGTGTTGTTCAAGTGTGAATGGTTCGATCCGATTGAAAATCAAGGTTGGAAAATTGACAAGCATGGTCTTATGGATATAAACTACAAGCGTAGATATCAAGGCTACGAATCGTTTGTCCTAGCAACTCAGGCTCAGCTCGTGTACTTCACAGCTTATCCGAGACGGGGAGCAACGAAGTCTGACTGGTGGGCAGTATGCAAGACTAAAGCTAGAGATACTTTTGATGTTGACGAAAAAGCTTACCAGGAGGACGAGCTACCTCTTGTAACCAATATTGTCGATGTGGACTCCACGGAAGTTACGCATTACACGACACATAATGTAGAAGATGTAAAATTATCCGAAGAGGAAGACAAAGCCGACGAAGATGAAGATGAAAGTGAAGATGAGAAGGAAGAGGAAGATGAGGTCGAGAAAGACGAACAAGATAATTATTCTGAAGATAATTGAGAGAGATATACTTATCTGAACTTAGACGTTTCTTCTAGAATATAATATCTGGACTTAGATGTTTATTGTAGAATGTATCATCATATGTTGTCTTGGTTATTATCTTGTCTTTGTTGTACTTTCATATTTCTAGTCTCTATTATTTGTTGTACTTTCATATTTCTAGTCTCTATTAATTGTTGTATTATCATATACTGTTATCAGGTATGGCAGGTTGTCGTGGATCATTCCGAGGGGGACGACGAGGTCATGATCCTTCGGTACTTCCTACAGGTACTGCTAGAGGACGGAGTTTTCCTTCGGTACCTCCTACTGGTACCGGCTCTGGATCCTCGTCATCGATTACTCCTCCATATCGGACAGTAGTTGGGCCTGCTGGGACAACGTTACGTGGCATATCTCCTGGGATGAGTAGTTCCAGGCCTGTTAAGAGTGCTCGCCCGTCTAGCATTCCTGCTGCTGATACGTCGATGGAGACGGATGAGCAGATGGCGGAGGCTGCACCGACGGCCGACCAGCATCATGCAGATGATGTGTGTGCACCTCCGGAGGAGAGGAGGACGGAGATCTGGGCCAACGGTACAAAGTAGGTATTTTGGTTTATAATTTTTTTCTATTTTTATCATAAATTAACTTTTTTCATGAATATAATATGTCTGTATAGATATCGTCCCCCAGAGGTACAGAGACGTCTAGGCCACATGCTGAGGCATAATTATGGTGGTGCTTGGATTAACTACTCTGATGCTCCGGACGAGAGGAAGGCCTACTGGTTTGCGCGCTTCAAGGTTAAAATATATTTGCTTTTAACATGAATCATATAATTTTTGCATATTACATATAACTGATAAATATTTGGTTTGCGCTCTTCTAGGATATGTTTTTCTATCCACCGCATCGGGCCGAGCTTATCGAGGGGATGTTTCCTACCATCGCTGCCAAGCTGATCCGCGACGCTATTAATGATCAGAAGGATCGTGATCGTGCCGAAAAGCCGATCCAAGGTTGGATCACCCCTGATCAGTAGAATGCGATGAAGGCTCGATTCGACGAGCCAAGGTATAAGGAGAAGTCGGAGAAGGCCAAGGCGGCTAGGCAACATGCCTCGAAGTGGTACGGTGGGTCGATTCTGATGACGGAACATTTCCGTCGTCTGGTATGTCTTTCTCTTTTAGAAATATTATTTTAATGTAAAACCGATAAATTATTACTAAGATAATATATTTAATTACAGGTAAGGAAGGTCGGTAATACCGACATGGTGACCGTCTTCCTGGCCACCCATCGGAAGGACGAAGACCTTATTGACGAGAGGGCCGAGCAGACCTATGTAAGTATTACAATACGTTATCTTAATTTAATACTTCGTGTCAATTTTAATATAACTTAGTAAATATGATGCAAATAAATATTCATGTAGTTAGTAATAATAAGTACATTAATTAGAAATTAGAAATTATAGAGTACTATCCAAACTTTCTAGGCCGAGTATCAGAGGCTGCGGGAACGGGCGGCTGCTAGTACACCTGATGCAGGAGAGGCCGGTACTTCCTCGCAGCCCACTCAAGCTCCATCGGCGGACGAGCTGTGATTGACCGCCGCTGGTGGACTTCGTAGGGGTACGTACTACGGTACGGGATCCTATGGCGCCCTAGTTGCGACCCAGTCCTCTAGGGCATCTCCTGCTAGTGTGCATGGTCCACAGCCGTCCCAGGAGTCTGCCCGAGTCCACCAGATGATGGAGTCTCTCCGTGATGACCTGCTACGACGGATCGAGGAGCAGTCTCAGCACCCTACGGACGATCCTGCGCTGCTAGCACGATTGGATACGCTCGATCGTGGCATTATGGAGCTCATGGAGACGATTGAGAGGACATAGCGCAGCGTTGGAGGGTTAGAGCGCACGGTGACGGAGCTGCAGACAGGACAGGTGACCATGGCCGAGAGGCTGAGATTGGCGCAGGATTCGATGGTCCAGAGCAGTGATAGAATGTTATCTATCATGGATTCATACCACCAGCGACTTACAGCGTTCGAGCGTACTGGTCCTCCGGGTGCGCCTTTATCGTCGTCGACTCCGCCGCCTCTACCGTCTTCTTCTTCGATACCGACTCCACCGACGTCACTGCCTGCTCCATCGGTATCGATTTTACTTGAGGAGTATGACTTGTTCTTATCCCTTCGTCGCGGCGGTGCCCCTCCTGCACCAGATCCCTAGTAGTCCTAGTTAGGACTGTTTGTTTGTGTTTGTTTGATCCTTTGTTTGTGACTTGGATATTTGTTGGTTGTGTAGACTTGGATGTTTGGATCCTATTCTATTTGTTGGTTGTGTGTAGACTTTGGTTATTTGGTTGTAGACTTTGTTATTTGGTGTAGACTTGGTTATTTGGATACTTGTTGGTTGTGCCTATTCTATTTGTTGGATCCTATTCTATTTGTTGGATCCCATTCTATTTGTTGCCTGCTACATTGTGTTATACTGTTGTTTATGTTATTATTCGTTTCAATTGGATGTTAATGTGCTTCTGTGGTTTACGTTTAGAAGTCAATCTAGGCCAATGTCAACTCTTGGTCAACTCTGGTAAACCCTAGAAGTCAAACTAGGTCAACTATGGTCAAACTAGGTCCAACAATTCTAAATTAGGTTAAACAAGTCATTCTAGGTCTAAACAAGTCTAGGTTATGTTAATTAGGTTTAACAATCGTTCTAAGTCCTAACAAGTCTATATTAGTCTAATCAAGGCTAAACTAACCTATGCTAGTATATCAAGCCCATACAACCTATACAATAGAAAGTCAAAACCAACATCACACAACCTATTATTGCATCTAGGCCTATACATGGAAATCACATATTACATACATATATATATGTCACGACCCGATACCCAAATTGTTGGGCCGGGCCGAGCCATGTCCAGCCTACGCTTGGTTAAAGCGTAGTAAGCTGTTCTAAGTATAGACAATAAAGGATCTAAGCAGCTAACAGTTCTAAAATCATATTTAAAGTTCATCACAACACAGCATCTATAAGCGAAGGTAACATAAGCACAGACTTAATAATACACATCCAAAGTATCTAACTGGAGGCAAAGTCCAGTAACCAAATATAAGTACAGACCAAAATCTAAGTCTCAAAACACATGAAAATAACTAAGCAAGGTTCCCCGCTGGGGCCTCTTCTGGGGCTAAGGCCAGGTCCTCAAAATCAGTGCCATAATATGTATCACATAGCATTTCCTTCTCGAAAAGTATACCTACAACGTTATCCTGTCAGGACGGGAGCAAGTACAACCTCTACAACTAAAGTACTGAACATATAATGAAAGAGATATACAACAAGAAACATGGTGTGATAAGTCTATAAAACAGAAAATACTGGAACATGGAATCATGGTACAACTGGGATCACAGTATCATAGTAACATAGGGGAACATGGCATATCTGGAATCATGGTATATCTCATAATCTATCATGGCAAAGATACATATGTCATAGAGACAGATGTATATGTAATGTTTAAAACTGTAGCAGGTACGTGATCGGTCAATAGATGTACAATATGCTGGGGGCACATAATAAAATGTACTTCCGTACAAGTGAAACGGCGACATATGTACATACGCACAAATCCGCTTTGAGATAAAGGCCTACGACAAGATATGCATATAAAATACGACCTTGCTCGGTACATACGTACGGAGAAGGGGGTCGTGATCACGTACTCAACTGTCAGTTTCTCCATAACCCATATTCTAACATGTGAGAGATACGAGAACGATATAAAACATGTGAGAGATACTGAGAACAGTGTAAGCATGGCAGGTACTGGGAGCAGAATAAAACATGTGAATACTCAGAGCAGTATAATGCATAGTGAAACATGTACTGAGAACCAGTAAGAAGTATGTGAAGATATAAGAAATGTCCTAAGCATGTCAGGTACTGTAAGTAATACAACATGTGAAGATTTAACTTGCTACCTCAAGGATCAGTATTTTTAACAGGGTTAATACATGTTCTAGCATTAAAGACAGTAAATGAGTTTGTAGATGTACTTGCCTCGAGCAAAGCAAGAATACTAGTACGAAGATATAGATTTCCGATGTCCTGTCAATAATGACACACAATCTCAGTTCTAAGCTATGTTCAATACTACACTAGTGGTGAGACACGACTCCTAACTGGACACTAACTAAGTGGGGACCTAGCATAAAAGTCTAATGTGGAGTGCCACTATACACAAACTAACTTCCTAGGATCTTTGCACTAGTGTAGGGGGTGGTCCAATACTACAATAACTCAAACCAACACAAAATATTGAAAGTCGTAACTACGCAATAATTAAATCAAACTGTACCATACGTTCCAATAATTTTTGAGATAGATAAAAAGCTTAAATATATATAAAATAAAGTACCAAAATGATCCTTGTTAATTATAGAAATTTATACTAATTTTTCTGGAATTTATAAACCTTCATAAATATTTATTAAAAATCAGCAACCATATGAATCCTGAAAATGAGTTATGTTTTCCCATTTTTTTAAATACCAAAAGTACTTATTAAATACTGGAAAAATTATAATAAATTATCTAAATTAACATAGTATTTAAATAAAAAAATTCCCAGATTTTTACAGCAACTAAAATATATATTAAAATCCAAAAAAACAGAAAGTAACAATTTCTGGAAAAATAATTAATTATAAATTAAGGATAATACATAAACAAAATCTACAGATGTCGTCGGATGATAAAATAAATATCACCAACGTGTCCAGAATGGTCAAATTAGCTAGGATAGCCTACCCATAAGTCCAATTTAGACACATGGGCAAAACGGTAATTTCGGGTCAAAATAATGTCCGCCGTTGGACACACTTTGCACCGAAAAACGTGTCGGGATAGAAGTCTACAAAACCTAGCAAATTATATGTCCACGAATCCAAAATGATGATACGAACCCAACGGTATATCCGGAATAGGATTCTGATGTGCCGATCTCAAAATGATACGTTGACGGGGACACTTGGTATCCAGTTTGCACCGAAATACGTGCCGGAGCAAATGTCTTTAAAACTCAGCAAATTATATGTCAACGAGTCCAGAATGACGATACGAACTCAACGGTATATTCGGAATTGGATTCCGATGAGCCGATCTCAAAGTGACCCGTTGACTCGAAAAGTGGGACCCGTTTTGTACCGAAATGCGTGCCAGGGTCCACGTTCTCCAAATAAAGTAAACTTTATATGAAAACATGCCAGAACGACGCCACGAGTCTACTGGTGGTATCAGAAATTGAATCCGGAGTCCCGGGTTCAAAAATGGAATTTAACAATTGCAAATTAAAGAATTCGGACGGCCAACTTTGGCGTCGAATTCGACCAACCGAACGTGCTTATAATGAGACGAAACCAAAAGGAGATTTAAAGATGGTTATACCAGCTGCACATAGGAACTGGTAGCGCACCAACCGGAGCTGCGACGGCGGAGTTACGAGCTGACGAAGTCGGCTCCACGAAACTGTCCAAAAATAGTTCAATTTAAAACGTCAACTTGGTGGCCAGTTTTGAGGTATCAAACGACATAATTAACGAGCAAAAATTGACAGGAGTGAAGATGGATATACCAAGATTGCGACGGAGCAAGGAGTTCGCCAATCCAACGGTCGGATCTCCCAAAAAATGCACACGAAGTTGCTGCGACGGGACGCAAATTTTGAGTTCCAAACTCGCGCGCGCCGACGGGATTCCGTTCAAAACGCACGAATAGCCTATTCGGCACGTCGGGGAAGCGGGCGTTGGCCACGGGGTGGCTCGCCGGAGGTTCGCCGGGTTGTGGGAAGCTTACGGGGGCGCGGGCCGGCCACGTGGTGGCGGACGGCCACGCGCCCATGCGCGCGCGCGGATGGGGTGGCGCGGAGCCACTGCTGCTCGCTGCTGCTGCTGTTTGAAGCGCACGCGCGCAGCTGCGGCGACGCGGTGCGGCGGCTGCGGCGGTGCGGTGCGGTGGGGCACGGCGGGTGGCTGTGCGGGTGGTGGTGGCGAAGGGTGTGCGGTGGTTGGTTGGTGATGGTTGTGATGAGGATGATGGTAATGGTGATGGTATGATGAAGAGGATGAGAAGGAGGAAGAAGGAGAGGGGAGAAGGATGGTGAGGGTGGTGGTGATGCTCGGCCACCAAGGGGAGGGGCTTCGGCCAAGTGAGAGGAGTGTGTGTGTGCTGGTAGAGTGCGGGAGTTGTGTGTGTGTGTTGTGTTATATGTGTGGGTGTGTATATATGTAAAGAGAGTGTGAGAATAGAGAGAGAGGGAGAGGAGATATTTGAAAATGAGAGAGAGGAGATGAAGTCGGTCCAAAAATAGGAGGGCTCTTGCTGTGAGGTGGAGGGGTGATGTGTGTGTTTATGTTGAGAGAGAGAGAGTGATGTATGGTGTGTGTATATATATTAATATATATAGAAAGAGTGTGAGAATAGAGAAAGAGAGTGAGATATTTAAGAGAGGGGGGAAGAGAGTAGTCGGTTGGGGAGGGGGGATTCATGTGCTGTGATGGAGGGGGTGAGGTGTGTTTGTGTTTTAATGGGAGGAGAGATAAAAACATATTTATATATAAGTTAAAGTAAATAGTTAGATATTTAAATATAGATATTTAAATAAGTAGAGAGAGAAAAAAAGATATTTAAAATAGAAAAAATAGGAATTTTATGTAGGGTGTTTGGGTAGTCACAAGAGGACAACATGGAGCTTGGGTTCGGGTTCGGTCGAGCCGGGTCGGGTCAAAATCGAACCGAGTGCAATAATTGAATTAAAAATAGGAATTTATAATCATGGGTAAATAAATAATATACGGGGACTCCAATAAATGGGACACAAGCATCATGTGGGTAGTAGGCTTCATGTGGGCCACGTCCATACTTTGGGTCGACTAGGTTGGATCGATGTCAGGTCCCGAAATTAAATTGGAAAATAAATCAGGTTTCACGGTAGAAAATAAATCGGCCTAAATTGACCCGAAAGTTGTGCGAAGAAAATGGAGCACAAAATGGAGTGTCTGAGTGGGACACGAAGGTCATGGGTGGAGAGCGTCTCGAGTAGATCATTCATGAGAAGTTGGTTCTGGAAAAACGACTGGTCGCGTGCTCCTAAATTAAAAGTTGCTCCTAAATTAAAAGTCACGGTAACGTGCAAACGACGATCAAAGATAAAAGTGGGAATAATTATTCAACGATTAATTGGTCTAAGTTGACCCGAAGTTGCGCGATACAAAAAGAGCACAAGAGAACGAGTTCAAGTGGGACATGATATATCAAAATGAAGATAATCTTGTCTACTTTAAAACTCGAGAAGAGAGTTTACAGAGATTGGTATCCCTGACGCTCCAGAAGTCAAAGTCATGGAAAGATACATTAATGATCAAAAATAATTTAATAATAAAACACTTATCGAAAATAATTTATTCAGAAAATTAAAAATAAACCCTGAAATTCAGGGGGCTTACATCCTACCCACCTTACAAGAATTTCGTCCTCGAAATTAAAAATCATCCAATAGGTCAAACTATAACATGTAGCTACTCTGGCTACGATACTCAATCTGCTACGCTTGTGATCATCCATGTTGTTCTCGCTACATGTATTTTGGTTCAGGTTCAACAAAGTCCTTCTATCATAAACTATGTCATATATCCTTTAGAATCTTCCATACTAACATGAAACCTTTATGTATACCCTAATCTATAGTTCATTCTCTGGGTATGTCTATAAGCCTATAATGCTTAATCATCAACTATATTTCCAACCTCAATTGTAAATACTGGATTTCCTTATCGTATCCTAAGTATCCATATTCTATCAATCCACCGGCCCTTAGCATCATTTGTCGTCAATCCCTTCCTACAGTTTCTCCTTGAAATCATACGTTCAATTTTTATCCTTGGCGTAGAGCCTTCTTCTTTTTACTCAACAAGTCCTCCGAATATAACTCCTCGATTTCAAAACTTCCGATTTAGTAATTACCAATGTACATATGTCTTTGTCTTGTTCCTTGTCTTTTTAACCGATATCTTCCCGATCTCGTACGCAATACGATAACTCATTCTAATCTATTCTGTACCATTCCACATATCGATCTACCCTCTAATCACATGTAATTTGCTATAGATAACCAACCAAAATTCTACAAATGCTAAATCCTCCATTTGTAAGTACATGATTCGGATCCTCATTCCGTAATCACAACAGTATAATATCTCATTATTCCATCTTAGATACCCTATCATCGAGTCATACTATCAAAACAATCGTTCTTAATGGTTTCCAAGTCTACTACAGTCAGTCACCCATACTTGTCCTATAAGCTTAATCTATCCAATCCTTAGGAAAAGTATTTATCACAATCACATAATACATTTATAGTTATACTACAGGATCAGTTAACAAGGTTTGGCTATTTCGGTCGTCTATCAAATAGAAGGTAACAAGGCCTAAGACTAGGTCAAGCAATCCATAACAGTGTCCAAACAAGTTAAAGGGTCAAGCAAGACAGGAAAGTTTATAGAAAAAATCTCCAAGAATGGTACAAAGGCAACGGGATACATAACGAGAAGAATTATCCAAGAGGTTAACGAAGAAGAGTTTAGTCAAGTCATAGAAAAGATGGGACATAAAAATAATTATGTCCAAAAAGATGACATGAAAGCAATCCTATTGGAGAGTCCTAGAGAACCTGTAATCCTAGTTGTAGATGTAGATAGGGCAAAGTTAATCAAGACGGGGAAGAATGATAATAATAAGAATTTATTCTTGCTCATTCGGTCATAACAAAGTGAACCAAGTTGAGATATGATCTGATAACCATATACGTCTTCCTGAAATCATGTTGCCAGAATTTTTGCCCCACCAGTAAGCTTAGATGCAATAAACGATAGAGTCAAGACTAAGGTATACACCCTATAATCATATTATCTAGAATTCTCGCCACGCCAACCGGTATGGCTGCAAGAAAATCTAAATTTTATGAATAGGATAGTATATCCAAAATCAGGCTCTATGTTTTTGTCATACCAGCTAATATGGCTGCGATAAATTCTAAACTCCATAACTAAAGCAGACATTTACCTTATCAGGATATATCATAATTTAATCCACAAAATTTATCACGATGCAAGATCAAGGTCAACAACAAAAAATCAAGAATGAAATTCAACAACGAATTTAAGAAAGATCAAATGGAAATAAGTGGAAACAGATTTATAGATAAGATTAGAGTGAGATCCTCAGGGGTCATCCCAAGGGTACAAACTTGGTCTAAATTGGCCCACTGAAATACAAACAAGAGGCTAATTATAGCTAACGGTCCTATGCAGTGATGAGTTCTCCTATGTTGCAATCCTAGTAATCCTCTAGGTGTTCTAAATGTTATTCCCTAGTGTTAACAAGTTGTCCTAAATCCTAATTGCAGGCATGTTTGGTACAATAACGTAACCAAACAACTTAAGTCTGGACCTGCATGGGCCGCCAAAAAAACATGTCACGACCCGATACCCAAATTGTTGGGCCGGGCCGAGCCATGTCCAGCCTACGCTTGGTTAAAGCGTAGTAAGTTGTTCTAAGTATAGACAATAAAGGATCTAAGCAGCTAACAGTTCTAAAATCATATTTAAAGTTCATCACAACACAGCATCTATAAGCGAAGGTAACATAAGCACAGACTTAATAATACACATCCAAAGTATCTAACTGGAGACAAAGTCCAGTAACCAAATATAAGTACAGACCAAACTCTAAGTCTCAAAACACATGAAAATAACTAAGCAAGGTTCCCCGCTGGGGCCTCTTCTGGGGCTAAGGCCAGGTCCTCAAAATCAGTGCCATAACATGTATCACATAGCATTTCCTTCTCGAAAAGTATACCTACAACGTTATCCTGTCAGGACGGGAGCAAGTACAACCTCTACAACTAAAGTACTGAACATATAATGAAAGAGATGTACAACAAGAAACATGGTATGATAAGTCTATAAAACAGAAAATACTGGAACATGGAATCATGGTACAACTGGGATCATAGTATCATAGTAACATAGGGGAACATGGCATATCTGGAATCATGGTATATCTCATAATCTATCATGGCAAGGATACATATGTCATAGAGACAGATGTATATGTAATGTTTAAAACTGTAGCAGGTACGTGATCGGTCAATAGATGTACAATGTGCTGGGGGCACATAATAAAATGTACTTTCGTACAAGTGAAACGGCGACAGATGTACATACGCACAAATCCGCTTTGAGATAAAGGCCTACGACAAGGTATGTATATAAAATACGACCTTGCTCGGTACATACGTACGGAGAAGGGGGTCATGATCACGTACTCAACTGTCAGTTTCCCTATAACCCATATTCTAACATGTGAGAGATACGAGAACGATATAGAACATGTGAGAGATACTGAAAACAGTGTAAGCATGGCAGGTACTGGGAGCAGAATAAAACATGTGAATACTCAGAGCAGTATAATGCATAGTGAAACATGTACTGAGAACTAGTAAGAAGCATGTGAAGATATAAGAAATGTCCTAAGCATGTCAGGTACTGTAAGTAATACAACATGTGAAGATTTAACTTGCTACCTCAAGGATCAGTATTTTTAACAGGGTTAATACATGTTCTAGCATTAAAGACAGTAAATGAGTTTGTAGATGTACTTGCCTCGAGCAAAGCAAGAATACTAGTACGAAGATATAGATGTTCGGTGTCCTGTCAATAATGACACACAATCTCAGTTCTAAGCTATGTTCAATACTACACTAGTGGTGATACACGACTCCTAACTGGACACTAACTAAGTGGGGACCTAGCATAAAAGTCTAATATGGAGTGCCACTATACACAAACTAACTTCCTAGGATCTTTGCACTAGTGTAGGGGGTGGTCCAATACTACAATAACTCAAAACAACACAAAATATTGAAAGTCGTAACTACGCAATAATTAAATCAAACTGTACCCTACGTTCCAATAATTTTTGAGATAGACAAAAAGCTTAAATATATATCAAATAAAGTACCAAAATGATCCTTGTTAATTATAGAAATTTATACTAATTTTTCTGGAATTTATAAACCTTCCTAAATATTTATTAAAAATCAGCAACCATATGAATCCTAAAAATGAGTTATGTTTTCCCATTTTTATAAAATACCAAAAGTACTTATTAAATACTAGAAAAATTATAATAAATTATCTAAATTAACATAGTATTTAAATAAAAAAATTTCCCAGATTTTTATAGCAATTAAAATATATATAAAAATCCAAAAAAATAGAAAGTAACAATTTCTAGAAAAATAATTAATTATAAATTAAGGATAATACATAAACAAAATCTACAGATGTCGTCGGATGATAAAATAAATATCACCAACGTGTCCAGAATGGTCAAATTAGCTAGGATAGCCTACCCATAAGTCCAATTTAGACACCGAGACAAAACGGTAATTTTGGGTCAAAATGATGTCCGCCGTTGGACACACTTTGCACCGAAAAATGTGTTGGGATAGAAGTCTACAAAACCTAGCAAATTATATGTCCACGAATCTAGAATGATGATATGAACCCAACGGTATATCCGGAATAGGATTCCGATGTGCCGATCTCAAAATGATACGTTGACGCGGACACTTGGTATCTAGTTTGCACCGAAATACGTGCCGGAGCAAATGTCTTTAAAACTCAGCAAATTATATGTCAACGAGTCCAGAATGACGATACGAACTCAACGGTATATCCGGAATTGGATTCCGATGAGCCGATCTCAAAGTGACCCGTTGACTCGAAAAGTGGGACCCGCTTTGTACCAAAATGCGTGCCAGGGCCCACGTTCTCCAAATAAAGCAAAATTTATATGAAAACATGCCAGAACGACGCCACGAGTCTACTGGTGGTGTCATAAATTGAATCCGAAGTCCCAGATTCAAAAATGGAATTTAACAAGTGCAAATTAAAGAATTCGGATGGCCAAATTGGCGTCGAATTCGACCAACCGAACGTGCTTATAATGAAACAAAACCTAAAGGAGATATGAAGATGGTTATACCAGCTGCGCACAGGAACTGGTAGCGCGCCAGCGGGAGCTGCGACGGCGAAGTTACGAGCTGACGAAGTCAGCTCCACGAAACTGTCCAAAAATAGTTCAATTTAAAACGTCAACTTGGTGGCCAGTTTTGAGGTATCAAACGACATAATTAACGGGCAAAAATTTACAGGAGTGAAGATGGATATACCAAGATTGCGACGGAGCAAGGAGTTCACCGATCCAACGGTCGGATCTCCCAGAAAATGCACACGAAGTTGCTACGACGGGACACAAATTTTGAGTTCCAAACTCGCGTGCGCCGACGGGATTCCGTTCAAAACGTACGAATAGCCTATTCGGCACGTCGGGGAAGCGGGCGTTGGCCACGGGGTAGCTCGTCGGAGGTTCGTCGGGTTGTGGGGAGCTTACGGGGGCGCGGGCCGGCCACGTGGTGGCACACGGCCACGCGTCCATGCGCGCGCGCGGACGGGGTGGCGCGGAGCCACTGCTGCTCGCTGCTGCTGCTGTTTGAAGTGCACGCGCGCGGCTGCGGCGGCGCGGTACGGCGGCTGCGGCGGCGCATCGCCGGGGCACGGCGGGTGGCTCTTCGGGTGGTGGTGGCGGAGGGTGTGCGGTGATGGGTTGGTGATGGTTGTGATGAGGATGATGGTAATGGTGATGGTATAATGTAGAGGATGAGAAGGAGGAAGGAGGAGAGGGGAGAAGGATGGTGAGGGTGGTGGTGATGCTCGGCCACCTAGGGGAGGGGCTTCGGCCAAGTGAGAGGAGTGTGTGTGTGTATGCTGGTAGAGTGGGGAGTTGTGTGTGTGTGTGTTGTGTTATATGTGTGGGTGTGTATATATGTAAAGAGAGTGTGAGAATAGAGAGAGGAGATATTTGAAAATGAGAGAGAGGAGATGAAGTCGGTCCAAAAATAGGGGGGCTCTTGCTATGAGGTGGAGGGGTGATGTGTGTGTTTATGTTGAGAGAGAGAGAGTGATGTATGGTGTGTGTGTATATATATTAATATATATATATATAGAAAGAGTGTGAGAATAGAGAGAGAGTGAGATATTTAAGAGAGGGGGGGAAGAGAGTAGTCGGTTGGGGAGGGGGGATTGATGTGCTGTGATGGAGGGGGTAAGGTGTGTTTGTGTTTTAATGGGAGGAGAGATAAAAACATATTTATATATAAGTTAAAGTAAATAGTTAGATATTTAAATATAGATATTTAAATAAGTAGAGAGAAAAAAGAGATATTTAAAATAGGAAAAAATAGGAATTTTATGTAGGGTGTTTGGGTAGTCACGAGAGGACAACATAGAGCTTGGGTTCGGTTTCGGTCGAGCCGGGTCGGGTCAAAATCGAACCGGGTGCAATAATTGAATTAAAAATAGGAATTTATAATCATGGGTAAATAAATAATATACGGGAACTCCAATAAATGGGACACAAGCGTCATGTGGGTAGTAGGCTTCATGTGGGCCATGTCCATACTTTGGGTCGACTAGGTTGGATCGATGTCAGGTCCCAAAATTAAATTGGAAAATAAATCTGGTTTCACGGTAGAAAATAAATCGGCCTAAATTGACCCGAAAGTTGTGCGAAGAAAATGGAGCACAAAATGGAGTGTCTGAGTGGGACACGAAGGTTATGGGTGGAGAGCGTCTCGAGTAGATCATTCATGAGAAGTTGGTTCTGGGAAAACGACTGGTCTCGTGCTCCTAAATTAAAAGTCATGGTAACGTACAACGACTATCAAAGATAAAAGTGGGAATAATTATTCAACGATTAATTGGTCTAAGTTGACCCGAAGTTGCGCGATATAAAAAGAGCACAAGGGAACGAGTTCAAGTGGGACATGATATATCAAAACGAAGATAATCTTGTCTACTTTAAAACTCGAGAAGAGAGTTTACAGAGATTGGTATCCCTGACGCTCCAGAAGTCAAAGTCATGGAAAGGTACATTAATTATCAAAAATAATTAAATAATAAAACACTTATCGAAAATAATTTTATTCAGAAAATTAAAAATAAACCTGAATTCAGGGCTTACAATATACATATAGGCTACCTATATGTATACCACACATACATATATATAATATATATATATAATGGTACACACACATAATATAATATATAGGATACCTATATATATATACATAATATACTTAGATGCATATTACATGCACATACATATTTATATACATTACATTATATATATATATATATATATATATATATATATATATATATATATATATATATATATATATATATATATATATATATATATATATATATAAATATATATATATATATATATTTTTTTTTATATATAAATATATATATATATATATATATATATATATATATATAAATATATATATATATATATATATATATATATATATATATATATATATATATATATATATATATATATATATATATATTAAAAAATATATATATATATATATATATATATATATATATATATATATACATAGGAAGATAGAAAGATAGAGAGTTAGAAAGAGTGAGGTAAAGGGAGAGTGACAAGTGTGTGATAGAGAGTGAGTGTGTGTGTGTGTAGGAGTGACTGAAACCTGTGTATGTAGGGACTGAAACCTGTGTACAGTGAGGGAAAACAGTGTGTGTGTGATTGTGTGTCATTCACATGGGTGGGTGTGTATATGGCCTGTGTTCAGCAAAACAGGGAATGTGGACTGTTGGTTATGGTGTGTGTTATTGAGTGTTCATTTCTGTTGGTTATATGGTGAGTGTGTGTATATGGTGTGTGTTATTGAGTGTTCATTCTGGTTGGTTATGGCTCAATCATTCAAATACTCAAATCTGGAATGTGGACTGTCAAGTCCTAATACCCAAGTGAAACCCAAACTGGGAATGAGGGGACTGTGCAGACCAAATCTCAGGTTTACATATTCCAGATTTTGAAAAACAGTCCAATATTGGTTATGGTTATCTTTTTAAACTGCAGGGAGAAAAGGACATTCTGTATTTTATTTTTTATTTTTTTTGCAGATTTAGCGACGTTTATCGAAGTTTACCGACGTCCACCGACGTACGTTTGCGTCGGTAAACATCGGTAAATCTACAAAATTTTCCAGGGTACCGACGTTTACCGACGTCCTTATACGTCGGTAAACGTCGGTGAACGTCGGTAATAATCGCAAGAATTACCGACATTTAGTGACATTTTAAACGACGGTAAACGTCGGTAAATTTTCAGGATTTTACCGACGTGTAGCGACTTTAAACACGTCGCTAAACCACCGACGATACGACGGCAATCGTCGATAAATTCCCAAGTTTTTACCGACGCATAGCGACGTTAAACACGTCGCTAATCCACCGACGACACGACGGTAGACGTCGGTAATATACCGACGTATATATACGTCGGTAAACATCGGTACTTGCGACGTTTGGCGACGTTTTAAAGATCAGCGACTTACGTTTCCGCGACAAGTCCAAAACGTCGGTAATTGCGTCGGTAAATATTTTTAGCGACGAAATTTGTCGTTTTAGCGACGTCTTTAGGCGTCGCTAAAACGACTTATTCTGGTAGTGTAACTTTAAGATATATCATATCAAATAAATAGAAAGTCATTTAAATAAACAATTTAATTAAAACTTACTAAATAAATTTGAATAAAATATTTTGAAAATAATATAAAAAATAATAAAATACTATAAACAATTCTAAATCTTATTTATTTAGGAATAGCAGGGTTACACCTCAATACCATTGATGATATACATAACCTGACGATCTTCTTTTGTAACGAATTTCGAGTCATACAACTGATGCTATCATCCGTACTAGATATACTCTTCGACATTCAAGATCAAATTCGATCGTTATACCTCGAACTAGTTATATGAATCAATTTGTTCAAGCCCAAAATCACATTTGTTATCGTCTATCTTAGTCATCGTGCAAAATTAATTTTAACTAAATATTTAGCAAAATGAATTTTAACCAAAATAATAATCATGCCAAGACATCTTTTAGAGTAAACATATATTAATTTTTAATATTCCAAAAATATTGCTAAAGAATTATAAATTTAATACAAGAATAATAATAATGTTAATAATAATAACACTATACCAAATAATCCCAGCCCAGCCAACTACAATCCAGACCCAGCCCATACTCTGTCCCATGGCCAAACCCCTATTGGTCGTGCCACACCAATTCATTTCTTTTATTTTTTTGATCCATACTCGGCCTGTAAAACAGACCCAACCCACACTTTTACACTCAAAACCCTAACCCTACTCTCACACACTTTCTCATTCTCTTCATTCTCATTTACACAGCCGCAGACTCCTAATCTCTTCTAACACTCACGGCAGCCCAAAGAGAAACCCTAATAAGATGAGGACAGAAAGAGAGGTAAAAGATGAAGATGAAGATGAAGGGGATCGGGAAGAAGAAGGAGACATCGTGGAAGAGGAACAGATATGTCGTTCGACGGAGCAGATTACGACGAGTACTCCGGATAGTCGATGACCTGGACGCGGCGGCAGTCTTTGAACTCCTCCGACGAGGTCGTTTGTTGACCAGGAGAGGCGATCAGTGGTGGCGAGTGACGACGAGGGGGCTTGTGATGGAGCGATGGCCAAGACGAGTAGATCTGGACACGGTGATCCAGATCAGATGGTAGAGAACTCCGGTCGGCAGCGGTGGCTTCTGTCATGACCCACACCCGCTTTTCGGAATGTAAGCACGTGCGTAAGCCAGCTACGTATCAAGTGGACTCTAGCCCAACTCGAATACATATAAGTTGCCGAGACTATGATAATAGGTCTAATCATGGCCAGTCAAAACTATATCTTAATCCACTAAGAGAGTAATAAAATAAGAATGAATAATATGCAATACAGTCGGCCGCCCTGTACCACACATGTTCGATCAAGCTCAAGAATAATAATAGAGCTTACAAAACTAGGTAATATCAATAGAAAGTCATAGAAATAAATATAAATAAGGAAGAATGAATAACTACCACTATTGATACCTGATTCCTGCAGACACAATCATCAACTGCCCATCTACTCTATGCAGCCGTTCAGCAAATACCTAAAGAGATCATCAGGTCCTCAGGGGACTAGCAAGATACATATAACATGTATATCTAATAATTTATCATGCATAAAGAAAAACAGGATATGAGCAGAAAAGACTAAGCAATACCGATACACGAATATACGAACAACTACGCATAAATGAAATCCTAGAAGAAAGCAAATGAACACATGTCAAGAGATTAACGGATAACCAAACCCTCGTCCCTAGTGTGGACTCGCAGATTTGAATAAATTACTAACCCTCGCCCCTAGTATGGACTCGCAGGTTAGTTTTAAGAAATCAAATGGATACTCAAACTCTCACCCCTAGTGTGGACTGACCCTAGCCCCTAGTGTGGACTCGCAGGTTAGTTTCAAAAATCAACCCTCTCCCTAGTGTGGACTCGCAGGTTGAGAAAAGTCAAAATCAAAAGTAGCAGTTTAGTTATAACGCACTCATTCTATGACACGGTATGACTTAGTCAAGGTGTAGTGAGAATAGATCTAATATGACCTATAATACCAACCGTGAACAAAAATGATATGTGAACAAGACTAGTAACTACTATGTATGAAAGAAACTCACATCAACAATCATCCCAAGAACTAAATGATGACATGTAACAAAGGGGAAAGAATATAAGCATGTAAATAAACTGTAAAGAAAGGTAAGGTATACTTGTCTGGTGGTAGCACGTAGAACCAACACTATCCAGTCAATCGACGAGCCATAAAGTCAAACTCTCACAACAGTCTCCGGGGGCTGAAACAGTTATTACCAACATATTCTAAATATTCAAATTAGCTAGGATTGGCTACTCATAAGTCCAATTCTGAACACATGAGCAAATGATAATTTTGGGTCAAAAAGATTTCGTCGTTGGACCTGCTTTACACCAAAAAACGTGCCAACATCTATGGTCTCTAAAGTCATCAAACTATATGTCTACAGGTTCGGTTTGATGATACGAACCCAACAGTATGTTCAGAGTTGGATTATGGTGGGCCTTGCACAATTTCTCTCGTTGAATCGGGTCGCGGGCCCGCCAAAATAGTGTTCCAGTCGACCTTCTCATAATCGGACTAAACATGGCATACAGGACCAGAAAAATGATACGGTCATGTTGGCATAAGTTTTATCTCGAGATGACGAACGTGCACGAAGTAATTGGCTAGTTTATAAAAGGTTGATACGGTGAATTTCGATGGATACGTATCAAATTTGTCCCACACACGCAACCAATTCGAATTTCGACAAAGCCCACACGTACAGAAGTCCATACGCACCTTTCGATGCAAGTGGTTCACGACCAAGTCATTCGGATTGTGGGAACGGACTCCGTATCGGCAAATTTCTATGTTTTAAAACAGAATTTTGTGGGTTTTCTTGATTTTTGTAAACAAATAACTTTGTGTTTACTAGATGAAACAAAAACCATAAAATATGTATGATCTAAAAGTTTGTTCAAACAGTTTTCAAATATTGTTAATAGGTTAACAAGAATCTGTCCATAAACAGGGATAGATGGACTATTTTATGTCCTATTTTTGAACAGGTTTTTGATGATCTTCTCATTGATTTTTAGGACAGGGTGTTTGTTTAAAGCAAAATCTATCTATTGGGATCGAAACATGGTTGTACTGGCTTCCTAAAATAATTTATGGATCAAAAATTAAGTAGGAAAAGTACTAGGGTCTCGAAGTCGGGTACCTGGGTGATAATGTTGCTATGCACGCTGCTGTTTCTGTCGCAGCTTGGCGGTGGCCCGGCTGCCTGCACTGTGGAATGCGTTGACGACGAGGCCACCGGGGTGTGCGTGGGTAGCAGGTGAGGCGGCGCTGGCCTAGGGTCAGCCGAGAAGCTAGGGTTTTGATGAGATCCCCCTCTCTTGCTCGATGTATATATATCAAATTGATGTGTGGTCAGTTTGGAGGTCGGTGAGTATGGGCTTTGCTATATAAGGTAAGGGGTCGAGTCATGGGAAAGGCTGTGACTTGTTTTTCTTTTCTTTTTTTCTTTTTCTTTTTTTCTTTGATTTACTAATTAACAATAAAATCAAATCCCTTTTTAAATAAATACTTAAAGCATATCTATATCTAAAATTTATCTAAATAATATTTAACATGTATTTAGCAATATATAGACCTAATATATATATTATATATAATATTATATATATATATATATATAATATTATATATATATATATTATATATATATATATAATCCTTCTATCCTTTAATAAACTCAAAATAACAAAACAAACATATACTTAATATAAATCTATAAAAATATTTCTAACTCGTATATAGGATATGCACATCTAGAATAATCATTCTTACGAAAATGTTATCATATACTAAAATAAAATATCAATTTCTTTTTATGGAAAATATATATTATATAACACTCATAAAACAATACTTGTTTAACCACAAAATAAACACCCTAGTTATATTTACATAATAATTATTCACATGGACATCTTTAGACGCACTACATGACTACATGGGCTGGGTTTAGTTCGGGTCAAGTCCGGGCAAGAATGGTATAACCGGGTCTCCTAAAAGTCATAATATTAATAATTAATTAATTATTATTTATTTATTTATAGTGGTCAAGTCACAACTTTGAATGGTTTTCCTACTTAGAGTACACATATGGCTTGGCCTTCCCTACCATGGCTAGAATACTAGTCAAAGCACTCGACTACACTCTTTGTGCCATCATCCTTAGATCTTGCACTCCAAAACTTAACCATGACTAAAGCTCTCTATCATAATAACTATTTAACTAAATATTCATAAAATTCCAAAAATTACCCTTTAATTCAAATAAAAAATTTTAAAATTCGGAAAGAGGGGTTACAAATCTACCCACCTTAAAAGAATTTCGTCCTCAAAATTTAATTACTTCAAAAGTGAATTCTTCAAAATATTAAATTAATCCTTCCTTAAATCTAAACCCCCCTAAAATTCCACTCTTCGAAATTGAAGGGTCGATCAAATTGGTAGAAGATGATATCCCCAAGCTAACTACCAATTGTTCTCATGGTCCCGACATTTGATAAGGTTTTATAAGCAAACTTGTCTACATTGTGCAACTTATAATCTAATAAGTTAGTATAAGGTCAGTATCCTATTTATGTAACTACCCAATTAATAATTTAGCATGTACTATATGACTATTGGTTAATACTATCCCTTACCGGCCATTGCTCCTCATGGTGTCGTCATACACTCAACTATCGTAGGAATCTAATTTCCATATTTATTTGCTGTAATTTTTTTGCATAAACATTTTTCTCATAATACCACTCAAACAATTGCCTTAACCATCTTGATCCGAAAAGGGTAAGAATCAACCTATAGTTTAAAACATCAATGTTCTCCTCGAAGACATTTATATATACTTTCATTATCAAAATTCAAGTATATAATCATCCCTACACTCTCTGTGCCATCATCTTTAGTCATCTTGCACTCCAAACTTAACCATGACTAAAGCTCTCTATCGTAATAACTATTTAAAATATTTATAAAATTCCAAAATTACCCTTTAATTCAAATAAATAAATAATATAAAATTTTCAAAATTTTGGGAAGAGGGGTTACAAATCTACCCACCTTAAAAAGAATTTTGCCCTCGAAATTTAATTACTTCAAAAGTGAATTCTTCAAAATGTTAAATTAATCCTTCCTTAAATCTAAACCCCCCTAAAATTCCACTCTTCGAAATTGGAAGGCAATCAAATTGGTAGTAGATGATATCCCTAAGCTAACTACCAATTATTCCCATGATCCCGACATTTGATATGGTTTTATAAGCAAACTTGTCTACATTGTGCAACTTATAATCTAATAAGTTAGTATAAGGTCAGTATCCTTATTTATGTAACTACCCAATTAATAATTTAGCATGTACTATTGACTATTGGTTAATACTATCCCTTACCGTCCATTGCCTCATGGTGTCGTCGTACACTCAACTATCGTAGGAATCTAATTTCCATGTTATTCGCTGTAAATTTTTTGCAAAAAATTTTCCTCATAATACCACTCAAACAATTGCCTTAACCATCTTGATCTAAAAAGGGTAAGAATCAACCTATAGTTTAAAACATCAATCTCATCGAAGACATTATATATACTTTCATTATCAAAATTCAAGTATATAATCATCCCTACAACCATAAATATTTAGCATACCTATAACCTCATGTCCTATCCTCGATTTAAATTCAAATCTTTGGAAATCAAATTTGTCTTAACTAGAACTTTATTAATCCACTTATTTTAGTCATTCAATTATGCGCCATTGATTCATCAACCAATATTAATAATCTTAACCAATACTTTCAGAAATGGTTTTGCCATCAAAGAATCAAATTGCATATTAAGAACGTCTACCCACCTTTGATCTCACTACTCCATCAAGTTACAAAATTACTACAAGATTTTATACTTCTAAAAGAAAAAAATTTCATATTTTAAACTGCTATAAACTGTCAATATCATTATGGTTGATAACCCCTCCTACTCCTCCCAAGGCAACCAAAATCATAATAAGCATACTAACTTTGCAATACACCTAAAGGGTAATTATTATCCATTCCTAACTTTGGATAACCAAACATGAGCATTTATCCCTTCGAAACAGGGACAAATGAGAAACAAGAATAGGGATGTCAAGTGAGCATACTCGAATACAATTACGAAGGTCAATGGAGATAATCAAATTCAACAAGGAGAGTTTTCAAAACAGTTGTGTATTGAGATTCCTATCAAGTTTCATCCTAGTGCAGGCTCGCTCGGTACAGTAACGTAACCGAGACGATATGCTTTGACCTGTATGGGCCACCACAAAAACTTGTCATGACCCGCACCCGCTTTTCGGGATGCGAGCACGTGCGCAAGCCAACTACGTATCAAGTGGACTCCAGTCCAACTCGAATACATAAGCTTTCTAGACTATAATAATAGGTCTAATTATGGCCAGTCAAAAATATATTTCAATCCACTAAGAGAGTAATATAAAGAATGAACAATATGCAATACAGTCGATCATTCTGTACTACACATGTTCGATCAAGCTCAAGAATAATAGCAGAGCTTACAAAACTAGGCTATATCAGCAGAAAGTCATGGAAATAAATATAAATAAGGAAGAATGAATAAGTACCACTATTGATACCTAATTCCTGCAGACACAATCATCAACTACCTATCTACTCTATGCAGTTGCTCAGCAAATACCTGAAGAGATCATCAGGTTCTCAGGGACTAGCAAGATACATAAAACATGCATATCTAACAGTTTATCATACATAAAGAAAAACAGGAAATGAGCAAAAAGACTAAGCAATACCGATACACTAATATGTGAACAACTACGCATAAATGAACTGCTTGAAGAAAGCAAATGAACACATGTCAAGAGATCAATAGATAACCAAACCCTCGCCCATAGTGCAGACTCGTAGGTTTGAACAAATCACTAACCCTCGCCCCTAATATAAAATCGCAGGTTAGTTTTAAGAAATCAAATAGATATTCAAATCCTCGTCCCCAGTGTGGACTCGCAGGTTTGAACGAATAACTAATCCTTTCCCTAGTGTGGACTCGCTGGTTAGTTTCAAGAAATCAACCCTCGCCCTAGTGTAGACTCGCAGGTTGAGAAAAGTCAAAATCAAAAGTAGCAGTTCAGTTATAACGCACTCATTCTACGACATGGAATAACTCAGTCAAGGTACAGTGAGAACAGATCCAATATGAACTATAATACCAACTGTGAACAAAGACGATATGTGAACAAGACCAATAACTAGTATGCATGAAAGAAACTCACATTAACAATCATCCAAGGACTAAATGATGACATTTAACAAAGAAGAAGGAATATAAGCTTGTAAATAAACTGTAAAGAAAGGCAAGGTATACTTGTCTGGTAGTAGCACATAGAACCAACACTATCTAGTCAATCGACGAGCCATAAAGTCAAACTCTCACAACAGTCTCCGAGGGCTGAAACAGTTATTACCAACACGTTCAGAATAGTCAAATTAGCTAGGATAGCCTACCCATAAGTCCAATTTTGGACACAGGGACAAAACGGTAATTTTGGATCAAAACGATGTCCGTCGTTGGACCCGCTTTATACCGAAAAGCGTGCCAATATCTACGGTCTCTAAAGTCATCAAACTATATGTTTACGAATCTGGTTTGATGATACGAATCTAACCATATATCCAGAGTTGGATTTCGATGGGTCATGCACAATTTTGCCCGTTGTATCGGGTCGTGGGACCGCCAAAATAGCGTTCCGGTCGACTTTCTCAGAATCGGACCAAAATTGGCATACAAAACCAGAAAAATATATGGTCTTGTTGGCACAAGTTTCGTCTCGAGATGACGAACGTGCACGAAGTAATTGGCTAGTTTGTAAAGAGACCGATACGGTGAATTTCAACGAATACGCATCAAATTCGTCGCGCACACGCAACTAATTCGAAATTCGAATTCGTCAAAGCCCACACGTGCACGAAATCCATACGCACCTTTTGATGCAAGTGGTTCACAATCAAGTCGCTCGAATTGTCGGGATGGACTCTGTATCGGCAAATTTCTATGTTTTTCAGGGTTTTCTTAATTTTTGTAAACAAATAACTTTGTGTATACTAGATGAAAACAGAAACCATAAAATAAGTGTTACAACCTATAGGAGATCTAAAAGTTTGTTCAAATAGTTTTTAATATCATTAATAGGTTAACAAGAATCTGTCCGTAAACAGGGGTACATGGACTGTTTATGTCCTATTTTTGGACAGGTTTTCGATGATCTTCTCATCGATTTTCTGGACAGGGTGTTTGTTTATAATGAAATCTATCTATTAGGATCGAAACTTGGTTATACTTGCTTTCTAAAACAATTTACGGATCAAAAATTGATCAACCATAGGAAAAGTACTAGGGTCTCGAAGTCGGCTACCTGGGCGATAATATTGTTGTGTGCGTTGTTATTTCTGTCGCGGCTTGGCGGCGGCCCGGCTGCCTGCACGGTGGCATGCATCAACGACGAGGTCGTCGGGGTGCACGTGGGTAGCAGGTGAGGCGGCGCTAGCCTGGGGTCAGCCGAGAAGCTAGGGTTTGATGAGATCCCCCTCTTTTGCTCGATGTATATATCAAATTGCTGTGTGGTCGATTTTGGGGGTCGGTGAGTATGGGCTTTGTTATATAAGGTAAGAGGTCGGGTCATTGGAAAGGTTGTGACTTGTTTTTCTTTCTTTTTTTCTTTTTCTTTTTCTTTTCTTTTTCTTTTATTTACTAACTAACTATAAAACCAAATCCCTTTTTAAATAAATACTTAAAGCATATCTATATCTAAAATTTATCTAATAAATATTTACCATGTATTATATATATATATATATATATT
>JANAVB010043989.1:0-52623 GCA_029216955.1 Iris pallida | reverse complement strand
GGCTACTGTCTGGTTGTGAGACTTGTCTTGACTGCGATTGAGACACTATAGATTATGAGTACTTGTCTGATACAGTCTATAGCTTTGAACTATTAGACATTTCTAGTATGGCATGCCGTGTCTTAGGATCCTTGTGTTAGATTTGTGTCTGGTTCATTTTGTTCCGTTGGGTTATCCTTTGTTGTCCCCTACTTCTTTGTATATTTTTGTACTGTTACAGTTGGCTTGTATATTAGTATTGCTAGTCTCTGAGGATGATGATCTCTTCAGGTTTAGCGATGCGTGGAGTTAGTTAGCGGCTCATGATGGTAGTGATTACACCTGCAGGAAGGTATTGCTTGTGATATTCTTATTTCCTCTCGCGTATATTCCGTACCATGATATATTCTGCTTATTTATAGACTCATATCATTCTTGGAGTCTAATCGAACAATATGCTATGGCTGCAGACCACGACCCATACTTGTTCTTTCTTGTTTCTATGATTCCTGTAGATTGAGATATAGATTTAGATGGCATGATACCAATGATCTGACAGATATACGTACTCGAATCGGGCTGGAGTCCGCTCGATACGTAGCTGGCTGCTCACGAGCTCGCGTCCGAAAACCGTGTGCGGGTCGTGACACGGCTCCATGTGTCGTATGCACCTTTCTCGTACGTTACACGTGTACCGCATATTCGTGTACGTATCCCATCGCTTTTGCCCGCGACCTCGCACCCGCGTCTTCCGTATCGCTGATCGGTCCATCCCGGGCCCGGATCTGCGGTTTGTGCGGCTCCTATTCGCTGTCTTGTGCACTGTCCGCGTCCCCGTACGTGCTGTCCCGAGCCAATTCCGCTGTCCGCGTGGATTCTTTTCTCTATTTTACATATGAGAGCTCTAGCCGTGTAACACCCTGTTTTCTGAAATTGGGGATTTTTGAAAAAAATTATTATTTTTATTATTTATTAATGGTGTTTAGGCATGATATGATTTATGGTGATTTCTAGTGTAATTAGAACCATCTTCTAAGTCATGCTAAGTCATGATTATGACTTGTGATTTTGTTAGTATAACTTAGTATAAACCCTAGTTTTCCTTAACTAGAAGTTGCCATGACCATGTGAGCTTAGCCATAGGCTTAGAATATCAATTTAGTGATTTGGCCAAAGGGTATTTGGTAATTTACTAGACTTATATTTGAGTTATGTGATTTTTTTAATATTATTAATCATGGTTAAGTACATGATTAGTCCCTAACCTATCCACCTTAATCTAGAGGTTAGCAACTAACCTAGAAGCTTTAGGATGGATATTTAGTCATGGGTTAAAGCAAGTTAAATATCAGATATTACCTTTATTGATATTTGCTTAAAACCCTCCAAATATCTCACCCTTTACACAAAAGTCTTGCCTTAACCATGAAGGAAAGGGCAAGGACACCCTCCATGCCATGGCCGGCCAAGGACCCCCCTAGCAGCCACACTTGCTATTTAACCTCATCACATTAATTCATGAAAATTTTACATGAATTTTAATCCTAGAAATCCCATTTCCTTCAAACACCCCAACTTGATCAATTGATCAAATTCACTCTAGTCTTTTGCATTGGGACCCTAAACATCAAGGGTGCTAAGGAAAGCTAGCAACAGAATTGGGAGCTTTGGAATCACCAAGTTGAAGGAAGCACACCCCCCTTTTTGATGTTTCATTGGATTTGCACAAATAGGTAAATGCCCTCAAACCTAGTTAATATACTGTTTTTTTCATAAATGCATGCAATAGGACTACCCTAACTGTGGGTCAAGTTTGGTAGGATTTAGAGTGGTTTGGTGTCCGTATCGGACACGTATCTAGCCTATAAACCCTTGTGGTGAAATGCCACAGAGGATCAATTTGATAAAATGTAAAACAATTACACTTCCTTGTAGCCCTAGACTTGCTGATCACAAAAAACCTAGACTGAGCACGTTTTTGTGCTGTGTTCGGTCCAAATTGGACACAAACTCACTGCACGAGACTCTCGTGCATGCCTGCTACCCCACCACTTCGTGCGCACTGCACAGGGCACTAGGACACGAGCAAATTGACACGGACACGGGGGCAATGTCTGCGAACATGCCCCAAAGTTTGGTGTCGTCGTGTCGTGCGAGTGAGAAAATCTCACTCGCACTGGACACGCACTGTCAGCGCGACACAGTGCGGGGGGGCAACTTCGAGCGTGTCGTCGTCGCGGGACAACGACATTTGGGTATCTCGTGATGACACGAGCGTGTAGCCCTATACGTGGCATACACGAGGACACGAGCACGAGTTACGTCGTGTCCTGTGTCGCGAGCACGAGGCGTGCAACGCGTGCACGACGCGGTCGGACTCGTAATCAGTCGTGTTTTCACGACTGATACGGGGTTCGTATCGTGTCACGAATTGTAGACACATGTCAGTGTGTCCATCGTGTAGCCTATGTGTGGGCTACACGTGTGCATGACCACGAGATGTGTCGTGTCTCGTGGTGTGTCCACGAGCATGTGGACGCGTGCACGATGCTGTGCACGCGTATGTGCGTATCAGTTTACCCGAGTGGGTTTTTCGAGTGTTTGGACACGTAAACCGTGTCGTGGTGTCGTGTCGGTACCTAGGACACTAGGGTACATATGGGGCATTAGTTACCAACCACTAGTTCGAGTCTTAGCTCGTGTTGTGTGTTTTATGGGTTTACTAGTTCGAGTAAACAGTGCATTTTCCTGGATTGGGATTTTTACAGTTTGCAAAAGTGAATTTCAAATCGATTTTGATTGTGATTAATGTATGTAAGTGTATTTTCAGTATATATATAGATATATGTATGTGAGAGTGTGGGTGAGTTTTGAGGATATTTGGTTGCGTGTATAGGTGTTTTGTGTATGTATATACATATATAATATGTCACTGGTGTGTGGGGGGGGGGAGCATTTCCTGTTCCAGAAAATCAGGAAACCCCTTCCCTTCTTCCTGTTCTATGTCTCTCTCTCTCTTACTGTCCCTCTCTCATCTCTCTCTCACTCTATGTCCCTCTCTTATCTCTATATATAGATGTAATAATATAAGTTGATATATAATAGATGGATATATATATATATATGTATATATAAATGATATATATATACATTTTGTATTAGATCTCATTATGTCATTATATATATACTAGATCTCATTATATATATATATATTATTATATATAGTATTTACTATTGGTATTGGGTAGATATCTATATATATTATATCTATATATAAATATATAATTGTTAAGTATTGGTCTATATAGAAACCATGACAATGGCCTATGGCCAAGATACTAGCCTATGGCTTGGGGCTAACCCCCCTAATGACCTAAAACACTACTAGTTGACCCTTATTGACTACGGGTTGACCAAAGTCAACCTTAGGTCAAATTGACCTAGTTAACCTAGAATTGACTAGGAATGCCTAAAACAACTAGTTTACTAGTTTGACTAAAACCCTAACTAGTTTGACTAGTGTTGACCTAACTTTGACTAGTTTGACTTTAGAGTTGACCAAGAGTTGACTTTTGACCAGATTGACCTAGAATTATGTAGTATGCATAGTAGACTTCATTTTTACTATTTAGAACACATTGTGACTTGTGTTGCTCTGATCAGGAGCCAGACACCTCTCATCAGACAGCATATTCTCTACAGACATTCATACAGCAGGCGAGTACATTCTCTGACCGTTTCATACTTGTTCAGGCTTTACTTCTCGCTCTAGATTACTTTACTTGATGCTGTCACGTTGGTAACACGGATTGGTACTATATGGATCTTTACATGAGATGTTATCCCCCTCGGGAGCATCGGGTACTTCATGTTACGTGTGTTTCACTTTCATCATGTACTCCTGTGCTTCTATCATGCATGTACACTCATGTGATCATGTACTCTTATGTTCACTGAGCCCTCATGTATACTATCATGTGCACCCTTTCATGGGCCCCATGTGATATCATGTATAATAACGTAACTTGTCTCGATCCTTGTGTATTGATTGGGGTAACGAGGGAGTAGAAGTGGACATGTGAAAAATTCCAAGTAGTGTAATCATGTGCAAACTCAGTAGTGTAATCATGTATAAATTCTAGCCATTCACATGCCTATCTTGTACTCTACATCACTAGCCACTTATAGTTCTCTATATACAGTAGATATTTCTTTACAGCTATCTCTTTTACAGCGTATATTTCCTTTCAGCATTTCCTGTATCTTACTCTATTGCCTATATCGTATTTCCTAACCTGTTATAAACTGTGTGAGATGTATTGTGCTCGTTCCTGTCCTGACTGGACCTGTTGAAAATATTACAGAGGATGAGGATGAGGCCCTGGTGTCTACCTATTATGGAGCAGGACTAGATGATACTTATGTTGTGGACCCTCAGCAGGATCCACCTGCAGCTGAGGATGTTGCCAGTAGTCTAGGCTAGTTTAGCTAGACGGTCTTTTCTGTATTATCATTTTGTCTCACATCTGAGTTGTATTTTGAGATGTTGAGATATATAGACTCTTAGACTTATTGTATTATGAGTTGACATTCTGGATGTTATGTATCCTAGACACTTAGACTTATTTCATCTATGCTATGGTTCTCTTGAGTTACTATCTATCTATCTGTTCTTCATTCTTCTACCTTAGATGTGATTGAGACTGTATGTTGTGATGTTACCTCCATTCGGAGAGTATAAACTGTACATGTACCTTTATATTGTTAGATGATTGACCTAGGACAGCGTTCTACAAGCCGATACTGCGGCGTAGGCTGGACGTTGTTACGTTCTCATACCCTAACAGTGGGTGTGGGTCGTGACACATTTTTAGTGGTGGCCGATGCAGGTCGAGTTTATGTAGTGGTATTCGAACTAGAGTATCACTACAGCCTGCGATAGGATTTGAGGGATAAGCTTAGTGAGAGAGGATACTCAATCATTGTTAGGATACCTTGAGAGATTCCTGGGATGACCCTTGAGAATCTCATTTGAAATTACGATTTAAACTCCTTTTCCCTTGACTGAATTTGATTTTGGAGGATTCACTGTGGAACTTTGAATCCTGGAGTTAGTTGATGATTTTGAAATTTTTGTAGTTGTTAATTTTAATTTCTTGTGTTAGATTAATATCCTTATTTTAGGGTACTCAATCGCATTAGGAAAACTCTTAACTGGATTCCTGCCATCTAAATTCCTGTTGAAGATTGCTTCCTTGAATAACTGTCCTCCCTTGAGTTATCATTTTATATCTCAGTATTGATTCCTTGTTTGATCTGTCTCCAGGATGGGTATGGAGACACGATCTCATCGTCTCGATCAGGGAGATACCACTGAGGGGTCTACCACTCCTCGTCCTGATCAGCAGGGCCCCGAGACTGCAGTTTCTGTTGTGCCAGCTCAGGCTAGGATATCTGCAGCCTATGGGAGTGCACCTCTCCCTACTCCGAGACCTTCTTCTGTCGTCCCGAACGTTCTTCAGCAGCAGTCGTCATCAGGATCAGAGGACGTGGCACGGTTGTTCTCCTTCTTCCAGCAGATAGTGGAAACTCAGCGGCAACAGTTGTTCAAGAGGGGACGGGATGCTCGTGGTACCAGTAGCATTAGAGGCCAGGCCAAGAGGCCCCATGTGCAGTTTCAGCAGACGCAGACCCCAGTGGGAGTTCAGCAAGTGCAGCATCAGTATCGGGGTCAGGACCCGAAGACAATCAGTTGTCCCTATTGCAAGAAGTCGGGACATGGATGGGGTGAGTGCAGGAAGAGGTTGGGCTGGTGCCTACTATGTGGGGCAACGGACCACCAGCTGAGAGAGTGTTCCCAGTACGCAGGCAGAGTAGCACAGGGAGCAGCACCAGGAGCCGGAGCCAAGGCTTCGGTAGGACAGCAGAGAGGACCGTTACAGCCACAGCAGCAGAGATTTTTGCAGTTTCAGCAGCAGGCTGGAAGAGGTCAGCAGGGGCGAGCCTACGCCATGACAGTTGTGGATGCTCAGGCAGTTGGCGATGTGTTTGCAGGTTCTGTTCTTCTAAATTCCATTTCCACCTTACTTCATTATATCTATCTTAAAATCCAATTCCATCTGCTCCTACCTGTTCTTTATTAGTGATCAGTTTTGACCTGGTAGTTCTTTTGTTTTTGTCGATTGTTTGTTTGTTTCTTTATCTCTTACTTAGGAGTAGGAGTAGGAGTAGGAGTAGCTTTAGCTATTAATATAATTCCTTGAATAACTTCTTTTCTCAAGGATTTTCTCTTAAATAAATTAATGTATATGCTATACCTTTTTGATAGAGTAGCTCTGACCATAGAATGGTAACCCTTTTAGCCCTGTGATTTATTGTTTCCTTATCTTCCTAGTCTATACCTATGACCAGGACTGTCCCATTTAACTTGCCCTTTACACTACTATTTCATCACGATTTTTGGTTCTATTTAGGCCATAGACCTTTCCCACTCTAAATTTTGATCACCGTAGACACGTTACCGTGACTTTTAAATTAAGAGCACATGACTAGTTGTTTTCTCAAAACTAATTTCACATACGTAACCTAGACATGACATACTATACCCATGACCTTAGTGTCCCACTCAGGCATACCATCGTGTGCTTTATTTGCTTAGTACGATTTTCCTGACCCGAGGCTCCATCCTGATTTACCCCATGGAGTTACTTGATTTCGATTTGAATTGAGGACACCTTATGACCTAAAACTGCCAGCCAATTTTTGGACATGACCCAGTATAGGTCTACTACCCATATTTGCTTGTTGACCTTGTATGTTGCCTAGGTAGTGGCTTCGATCTTGATTGTTGGAGGTTTGACCTAGGAGGAGTACGACCATCCAAATTTCGAGGACGAAATTATTTTAAGGTGGGTAGACTTGTAACACCCTATTTTCTGAAATTGGGGATTTTTGAAAAAAATTATTATTATTATTATTTATTAATGGTGTTTAGGGCATGATATGATTTATGGTGATTTATAGTGTAATTAGAACCATCTTCTAAGTCATGCTAAGTCATGACTTAGGACTTTGTGATTTTGTTAGTATAACTAAGTGTAAACCCTAGTTTTCCTTAACCTAGAAGTTGCCATGACCATGTGAGCTTAGCCATAGGCTTAGAACATCAAATTAGTGATTTTTGGCCAAAAGGGTATTTTGGTAATTTACTAGACTTTATTTGAGTTTATGTAATTTTTTTAATATTATTTAATCAGGGTTAAGTACCATGATTAGTCCCTAACCTATCCTACCCTAATCTAGAGGTTAGCCACTAACCTAGAAGCTTTAGGATGGATATTTAGTCATGGGTTAAAGCAAGTTAAATATCTAGATATTACCTTTATTGATATTTTGCTTAAAACCCTCCAAATATCTCACCCCTTTACACAAAAGTCTTGCCTTAACCATGAAGGAAAGGGCAAGGACACCCCCCCATGCCATGGCCGGCCAAGGACCCCCCCTAGCAGCCACACTTGCTATTTAACCTCATCACATTAATTCATGAAAATTTTACATGAATTTTAATCCTAGAAAATCCTATTTCCTTCAAACACCCACAACTTGATCAATATTGATCCAAATTCACTCTAGTCTTTTGTATTGGGACCCTACAACATCAAGGGTGCTAAGGAAAGCTAGCAATCAAGAATTTGGGAGCTTTGGACATCACCAAGTTGAAGGAAGCACACCCCCTCTTTATTGATTTTTCATTGGATTTGCACAAATAGGTAAATGCCCTCAAACCTAGTTAATATCCTGTTTTTTTTTTTCATAAATGCATGCATATAGGACTACCCTAACTGTGGGTCAAGTTTGGTAGGATTTAGAGTTGGTTTGGTGTCCGTATCGGACACGTATCCTAGCCTATAAACCCTTGTTTGGTGAAATGCCACAGAGGATCTGTTTTTGATAAAATGTAAAACAAATTACACTTCCTTGTAGCCCTAGACTTGCTGATCACAAAACACCTAGACTGAGCACATTTTCGTGCTGTGTCCGTGTCCAAATTGGACACGAACTCACTGCACGAGACTCTCGTGCATGCCCTGCTACCCCACCCTTCGTGCGCACTGCACAGGGCACTAGGACACGAGCAAATTGACACGGACACGGGGGCAATGTCTGCGAACATGCCTCCAAAGTTTGGTGTCATGTCGTGTCGTGTCGAGTGAGAAATCTCACTCGCACTGGACACGCGCTGTCAGCGCACACACGCTGTCAGCGCACACGCGCGCGGGGGCAACTTCGAGCGTGTCGTGTTGCGCAGATACGACACTTGGGTGTCTCGTGATGACACGAGCGTGTAGCCCTATACGTGGCGTACACGAGGACACGAGCACGAGATGCGTCGTGTCCTGTGTCGCGAGCACGAGGCGTGCAACCGCGTGCACGACGCGGTCTGGACTCGTGTATCAGTCGTGTTTTTCACGACTGATACGGGGTTCGTATCGTGTCCACGAGTGTCGTAGACACGTGTCAGTGTGTCCATCGTGTAGCCCTATGTGTGGGCTACACGTGTGCATGACCACGAGACGTGTCGTGTCTCGTGGTGTGTCCACGAGCGTATGGAACGCGTGCACGATGCTGTGCACGCGTATGTGCGTATCAGTTTACCCGAGTGGGTTTTTCGAGTGTTTGGACACGTTAAATCGTGTCGTGGTGTCGTGTCAGGTACCCAGGACACTAGGGTATATATGGGGCATTAGTTACCAACCACTAGTTTCGAGTCTTAGCTCGTGTTTGTGTGTTTTTATGGGTTTACCTAGTTTCGAGTAAACAGTGCATATTTTCCTGGATTTGGGATTTTTCATAGTTTTGCAAAAGTGAATTTCAAATCGATTTTGATTGTGATTAATGCATGTATAAGTGTATTTTCAGTATATATATACGTAGTATATATGTATGTGAGAGTGTGGGTGAGTTTTGAGGATATTTGGTTGTGTGTATAGGTGTTTGTGTATGTATATACATATATATGTATATATGTCACTGTGTGTGTGTGGGGGGGAGCATTTCCTGTTCCAGAAAATCAGGAACCCCCTTCCCCTTCTTCTTGTTCTATGTCTCTCTCTCTCACTGTCCCTTTCTCTCATTCTCTCTCTCTCACTCTATGTCCCTCTCTCTTATCTCTATATATATATATGTAATATATATAAGTTGATATATATATATATATATATATATATATATATATATATATATATATATATATATATATATATATATATATATATATATATATATATATATAATGTATATATAAAAATGATATATATATATATTTGTATTAGATCTCATTATGTCATTATATATATATATATATATGTGAGTGTGGGTTGTATTATATAGTATTTACATATTGGTATTTGGGTAGTATATATATATATATATATATATATATATATATATATATATATATATATATATATATATATATATATATATATATATATGTATAACTTGTTAAGTATAGGTCTATATAGAAACCTATGACAATGGCCTATGGCCAAGATACTAGCCTATGGCTTGGGGCTAACCCTAATGACCTAAAACACTACTAGTTGACCCTTGTTGACTAAGGGTTGACCAAAGTCAACCTTAGGTCAAATTTGACCTAGTTAACCTAGAATTGACTAGGAATGACCTAAAACAACTAGTTTAACTAGTTTGACTAAAACCCTAACTAGTTTGACTAGTGTTGACCTAACTTTGACTAGTTTGACTTTAGAGTTGACCAAGAGTTGACTTTTGACCAGATTGACCTAGAATCATGTAGTATGTATAACAGACTTCATTTTTTCTGTTTAGAACACATTGTGACTTGTGTTGCTCTAATCAGGAGCCAGACACCTCTCCTCAGACAGCATATTCTCTACAGACATTCATACAGCAGGCGAGTACATTCTCTGACCGTTTCATACTTGTTCAGGCTTTACTTCTCGCTCTAGATTACTTTACTTGATGCTGTCACGTTGGTAACACGGATTGGTACTATATGGATCTTTACATGAGATGTTATCCCCCTCGGGAGCATCGGGTACTTCATGTTACGTGTGTTTCACTTTCATCATGTACTCCTGTGCTTCCATCATGCATGTACACTCATGTGATCATGTACTCTCATGTTCACTGAGCCCTCATGTATACTATCATATGTACCCTTTCATGGGCCCCATGTGATATCATGTATAATAACGTAACTTGTCTCGATCCTTGTGTATTGATTGGGGTAACGGGGGAGTAGAAGTGGACATCTGAATAATTCCAAAGTAGTGTAATCATGTGCAAACTCAGTAGTGTAATCATGTATAAATTCTAGCCATTCACATGCCTATCTTGTACTCTACATTACTAGCCACTTATAGTTCTCTATATACAGTAGATATTTTTTTACAGCTATCTCTTTTACAGCGTATATTTCCTTTCAGCATTTCCTGTATCTTACTCTATTGCCTGTATCGTATTTCCTAACCTGTTATGAACTGTGTGAGATGTATTGTGCTCGTTCCTGTCCTGACTGGACCTGTTGAAAATATTACAGAGGATGAGGATGAGGCCCTGGTGTCTACCTATTATGGAGCAGGACTAGATGATACTTATGTTGTGGACCCTCAGCAGGATCCACCTGCAGTTGAGGATGTTGCCCAGTAGTCTAGGCTAGTTTAGCTAGACGGTCTTTTCTGTATTATCATTTTGTCTCACATCTGAGTTGTATTTTGAGATGTTGAGATATATAGACTCTTAGACTTATTGTATTATGAGTTGACATTCTGGATGTTATGTATCCTAGACACTTAGACTTATTTCATCTATGCTATGGTTCTCTTGAGTTACTATCTATCTATCTGTTCTTCATTCTTCTACCTTAGATGTGATTGAGACTGTATGTTGTGATGTTACCTCCATTCGGAGAGTATAAACTGTATAGGTACCTTTATATTGTTAGATGATTGACCTAGGACAGCGTTTCTACCGTCGACACTGTGGCGTAGGCTGGGCGTTGTTACGTTCTCGTACCCTAACAGTGGGTGCGGGTCGTGACAAGCCGAGCACCAGAGGTATAATTTCGTGTCCCCATGTCCCTCACGTTGGTGTGTCGCGTTGCGTACCGATGATGACGCGGTCCCGACCTCGTTATGGGGATCGACTTTTGTCAATTGTTGTGTTTAGGGGATACACGCGTCGTTTATTACGTCACGGCGTAGTTATTCTGTGGTTTGGACAGAGGTTGCTGGTTGCGTACATTTTCTTGGTTTCCTATCTTAGTATATTGTATTGACTATCTACCTTAGTGGGATAATTGGTTTTGCCTGTGGCTTATTACTCTTTAAAATGGGATATTATCTTTGTGTTGTGATTTTGTGTTCTCCCTGGTTTGGGATTGACTGGCTGGGTGTGGGTTTTGTACCGCCTATGTGGCTAGAACGTCCTAGTTATAGAGGAGGTGCTGTCCAAATTTTTTGTAAAAGTATTTCAAAATAGTACTTTAAAATGTTCAATAATTTTTGTATATCGAAACCTATTTCTAAAATCCTGGCCTTTGCAAACGGTTTATTAAATTGGTTTCCTGATTGGTTTTAAGTGTTGGTTTTATTGGTTTCTATATCCCCTTAGGCGACGACCGTATCGGTCGGATGAGCCTCGACGAAACGCAAACGCTACGGGGCACTCCTGTACGTTGAGGCGTTAGCCAGCAACATGAGATTGCATAACCAAGTCTGAGATGCCCCATTTTCTATAAATTATAGTTAATTATATTTTATTTTAGAATTGGTTACTAGCCCTTAGTATTTTGGGTGCAGGGCCTCGGCCTTCTGTTTGGACCGCTTCACGGCCCTCAGAGCTCGCCTCAGCTATTTAATTTAATTTATTTTGTTGTAAGGGCATAAGCCCAGTTTTTCTTTATTTTCTGTGGCCCTGTAATTGTGTAGTGTAGATTTTCTATTTTCTTTTCTGGGTTTCTTGTTGGTATAGCTAGGTGCATAATTATAATTGGGTATTAATTATTTTTTTATAAGAAATTAATAAGGATTTCTCATATTTAATTAAAGTGAATAAATTACTAGTAATTAACAAGTTCATGTGTTTATCATTTAAAGAAAACCTAGTTTTAGATATATTATTAAATACAAAGTTTTGCCAATTAATCAGTAATTGCTATTTTTTCCAATAAATCGGTAATCGGTTTATCCTGTTAATTGATAACAAATTTAGTTTATGACGTTAGACGGATTTCGATAAATTAATTTAATAACTTAAAACCTTACTAGGGTCTGTTTCTAGAAATTGCAACTAGCACAACTAGATATGGCTCATTATGGTTCTAAGTCAGGATTCTCAAACTGTAGGATTTCGAGGACGTACTTAACTTCCTTCCTGGTACCGACATCCCGATCCAGTCATACAAATAGAGGCAAGTTACGGTTATGCTATCTTATATTTTAATTAGTAATTGTCAAGTTACATGTTTAAACCATATTGCTACACGGAATCCTCTCCTAGGGTTCAAATATTGATTGATATTGATTGTGGGGTTATTGGGGGAATAGTGTAGCGTTTATGACCAATACCCCTCATATTGTATATTGTTATTGTGCGAGCTTACCCCTCTTACACACGGGGATAAGCCGTATCGCGTCGCTAGGATGCTATTGTACAACCCAAGTCGGTCATAGACGTTACATATTCAAATCACATTGTTTCAAGTATTGAATTATTAAATTGCTGGAAAATATTGTTTCAACTGTTTAGCTTGCACTTTTATGTTATTATTAGAAATGCGAGGTACATACTCGTTCTTGCTCCTTTCCTGACTGGATCCTCCCCAATAGGTGATATGAATGACGCTGAGCTATTGTACAATAGCTATTTTGATCCTGTGCTATACTCTGCGGTGTTTACAGAGTCTTCCTTGGAGGACGCAGAACCAGAGTCTGATGAGCCGACCGTTTAGCTAGTTATTTTCCAGTTATCTAGTTTTATTGTGTTGGAATTTGTAGATTTTGATTTCAGTATTTTATTTCAGTACTTTCAGTTTCAGTTGTACTTTTCAATTGTTGAATAAAAAGTTTTTAAATATTCGTAAATTCGTGTTATGACAAATGCAAATAAATATTGTTGTGAATACCTGTATATAGAAACAGCTTACTTCCACCGTCTCACAACGGTGCAAGCTAGGAATGATCCGATTCGACCCAACAATTTGGGATCGGGTCGTGATATGTTTTTAGTGGTGGCCCATGCAGGTACGATCAACAACTTAAGTGAACATACCTAGAAACAACTAGAACACTAGAATATTGATTTGTCACAACATAGGACCGAATTATCTATATATAAGTAACTATTTTTGCTTGCTTATAGAATGGTAGGTTACCTTGTTTATGCTTGCCCCTAAACTTGCCAGACTATGAAGACAACCTGACCTATGCCTATCAGTCGGTACTAGCAAGATCTTGTTTTCTATACATGACACAAGGAAACATGACAAGAGAATCGTAGTAGTAGATTGAGCAGCGGGAGGCTGCTCGAACCAGACCAGGACCAGAAGAGCTAATGATACCTAGAATTATTGATTTGCACTTGATGATACCCTACCGAAGCATAACATATTACCCTTGATTACACTTTTTCTGGCCAATATCTTTCCCAAAGTCATGTCTTCCCTACGATACAATTTCTGAAAATTGTAATCTTAATGAGAATGTATGTAAGGCGGTATTTATCAAGGATATATTGGTGATTAAGAATTGGAAGAATAAAATTTTGGAATACCTAGATTTTAGTTGGTATTGATAATAATTGGAAGCGATAATGACATAAGTATACATGGTGAATAGAGTGTCTACTATATTCACCATGTTACAATATAGGGCCAAAATTATTTATTTTAAAATATTTATTTTGGCTTGCTTATAGTTTTATAGGCTACTTTGCTTATGTTTGTACCTCAACCTTCTGATCATGACTAATATTCCAAAACTATTCGCTTGTTGGCTTTGCTAAACCATTTCTACTTGACTTCCTTGAATCAATAAAACTTACTTTTTAGCCCAACTTACATATCAAATTCTTAAAACTTTCCTTCGATAAGAAATTATTTTTCTCAAAATAATTTCGGTAAAGCTCAGTATTCTCTAAGTGATTTTGCCGAGAATATTCTTATTGACTTCTTCTACTCAACTCGAAGATGTTATGCTTCTATCTTGTCTTGTGTCCGACTCAATTGGTCAATTCCATAAGTTTAATCTTTGAAAAAAAAATTCGGAGAACAAATACTCCTCTTGATTCCAAACCAACCTCTTGATTCCCAAGAGCTACTGGAACACCTAATTATCTTGATAAATTTTCTTGATTCCAGAAGAACATATATCTATATCTTTTCCTATTATGATTAGAACTTTAGAACTCGTTTGAATTTTTCGGAAGCTCCTTTGAAATTCTTATGGACAAAGTTGAGAAAATATTTAGTGACCTAATATGGCTTCGAACATCTCCGTTGTAGTCATTTGTCTGAATTATGGAAACTGCGAGTGTACTGCAGCTAGTTGCGCACTGGTGAGGCATATACTCTAAGTTGAAGTAATATCAGGTGTTCATAGGTTTTCAGATATTATTGAGACTATGTCTTAAATGCATCAGACTTTCCCCTATGTTGCTCAGCCATGAAATGGATAAACTTGATAGACTAATCGGTAACCTATTATTATTCAGGTTATGGAGCCAAAAATTTACTGCAGTCAGGTGCACTCTGGCGAGGCATGAATTAGAGGCAAAGTGACTTCGGATATATTTGGTTTCCGAATATTATTAAGACTATATCTATACCATGTTTGTCTTTTTTTTGCACCATCAAATTATTCTGACTTTTATTCTGTTGGAGGATTTGCATTTCTAGTGATTGTCTCCACCTTCAGAAATATCTTATATGATTACATTCATATCATAGATTTTCTAATAACTCTTGCTATCCTACTATCATACAACTTTTTGACTTTTCCTGAGTCACAAACCCTTACACCCTATCCTACTTTGATTTGAAATTGTTAGTCTCCCATCTCGGAAGATTCTATTATTTTATACCTTCTCAAAAAACTGTTGATCTTCGTTTCTTTTCTGTCCTTTTCTGTTTCACGAGACCTCATTTGATTTTTTTTCTATCTTATGATCATTTGATTTATTTTAATCGTACTTAAATTTTGATCTCGTGCCTAAAATAATTTTGATCACAACAAAGTTCCAACTCTATCTCAGATCATATCTCGATAATTCTGACCGTGCCTATATTTTATCATTGTACCTAGTGATCATGCCTAGAATCCGATTGTGCCTGATGATTTAAATCTGGAACGATTTATAGCAAGGATTTATAGAGTACATGAGTTATGGGATAAAGGTGAGATAAATATGAACACTTGTGATTTGAATCAAGGAAGGAATAATTAATTATGTGAATACCAAACAAATTAACATTGTAGATTAGAGGTTGTTAAATGATAAGCATGTAGATGCACTTTATGAAGATGCATGATGAATCAAAAGATATATAAAGGACGACCGAAATAAGAAATTGTGGACTTAAGGTGTAACAAGTTAAGGATGGAAATAGTATGAATTGAAGGGTGCAAAAGATTACAAATCAGAAACCAGAGATACAAGGCTTGTAAATAATACAAGGTTGGGAGATAAAATAAGATATTTTTTAACAGAGAAAAGTTTGGTCAAACAGATACAATGAAATCAAGATGAAGGATTCGAGCTTAAACAGGATAATTAAATTTTGTTGAGATTTCGGGATCAAATATGGAAAATGAGGATTTAGAATCAAGATATACACATGTTGATGAAAAGGGACGTCTAAATAAATTTCAGAGTGATCACATATGGGTAAGGAATGATAAATTTTTCTAATCATGACAAGTTTGAGTATAGAAGTATGATATTGGATTCTAAAAATAAATAAATGATAATGGGTTACCGAGGCTTGATACTGAAGTATTAAGACAAGACGAAGTGTATCAAATCATAGAGTTAAATTTTGTATATATTAGCAAGCTGAAGAAAGTATAGTATATATTGGAGGAAATATTATATGTGTTTAGTACGAAAATATGAAAGACAAATTTTCTAAGGTTATGACGGTAATTGACAATTCAAGGATGAAAACAGAAATCCATAATTGTGGATAGTGACTGTGTTTCTAAGGAGGGAAGAATGTTATTGGAGAATAGTGGATAATATTGATGAAGATATTGCACTAGATGGATTTACAATAGGACAGTTAGCCTAATTAGGCATAGGCTGCTGAAGAAGAATACCCAGACTAGTTTGAGGCAAGATTGTATCCCGGCCCTTATCTTTGAAATTTCGAGGACAAAATTTTCAAAAGAGGAAAGGTTGTAAAACCCACAATTTTGGTTTATTAGAATTACTGGATTATTGGATTACTAGTTTAGATTAGAATTAATATTTTATTAGTCGGAATAGGAAAATTATTATTTTTAAATTTTATGGACTAGGATCTTTGATTGATTGCCCCGTCCCGATTCCGCGTTGGGGTCCAACTCCGACCCCGAGCAACCCGACCTCGATTCCCGTCCCAAATCCAAACTTCTTTCTAAAAACCGCTCTAATTTGTTTTTGGAAAAAAAAATATATATGACATTATTTCTTTATAAAAAATAAAAATAATAATAAACAAACTCTCACTCACCACTCACCCGTACAACACCACCCCTCCTTTTCCTCTTCCCACGTTCACCTCTTCCACTATTTTCCTCCCCTCATTTTCTAAAAACACTCTAAACCACCACCACCACTCATTTCCTCTTCAAAGCAACCATTTCCCATTTTTCCTTCTAAACGAACACCAGCACCATCACTCCCTCTCATTTTCTCTCCTCAAAACCTACTCCCGAGCCCTTCTGCCTGCACCCCCGCCGTCCCGACCGGCCACCCGCGACCATGGTGCCCGACCCCGTGATTGTCGGACCCCCGCCTCCGCATCTCCGGCCGACGACCCCCACGCGGCCGACTCCGCCGTCGACCAACAGGCCGCGGCCACCCCCGGCCGCCCCACCAGCGCGCAGCGACCCCCCCGCGTCGTGCCAGCCCCCTTCGGTGCTCCCCTGGCTGCCGCGCCAGCCCCTGCGTCGGCCCTCACTGCCGCCAATAGCCGCGTGGCCAGCCCCACACATCCCGCATGTCCCGGCTCCATGTGTCCGTGTGCGCCTTTCCTTGTACGTACACGCGTCCCCGCATGTTCGTGTACGTGTCCCATCGTTGTTCAGCCCGCGACCTCGCGCCCGCGGTCTTCCGTACCGCTGGTCGGTCCACCCCGGGCCCCAATCTGTTGTTTCGTGACTCCTGTGCGCTGTCCGTGCACTGTCCGCGTTCCCGTACGTGCTGTCCCGAGCCAATCCTGCTGTCCGCGTGGATTCTTTCCTCTATTTTTGTCACGCTTCGCTCCCGTAGGAGCGATCGCCCTCGCTAAGGCGTGATGCCACACAAGCCTAGATTGCGCTCGTGCAAGGCGGGTTCCATAATGGCCGATTTCAACGGCTGCGACGGGGTCGTCGCACAGAAGTCCCATGCAGAGACAAGAATAATAGCAGCGGAAATTAAGAACAAACACAAGTTATTCAAAGAAGCTCTTTATTGATATTGAAACATAGGTTACAATGGGGGGCAAGGCCAAGATTACAAGTCTCTCAAGCTCACATTACAAGTCACTCAGCTCTCTCTCATCTCTCAATACAAGTCTTGATCCAGCGGAAGCTTCGGAAGGCGACGTCCATACATTATGTCCCGCATAAGTCTTTACTTCATGCGGCCATGTGCTTCGAATCACCAAGGAACTCCATGCCTCGACGCATCCAAGCGAGCTCCGCGCCACGAGCTTCTGCCTGTGCCTGCACATGTAAACTATGTGGGTGTCAGTACTCAACTTAGTGGTGGAATGAGCTCCTCGCCCACCCATACAAACCCGACACGTTTGATTTACTTTTGTGCAACTTAGTCCCCTTTATGATTGTCTTTCTACTCTTGCCTTAGGATCAGTTTTAGGACCGACACCTTGGCCTATTCTGTGTCTCTAGACCATCTCGTGCTTGCAACGACAACGTTAACTCATACCTTTCCTAAAGACCCTTTTCGTGCCAACAACGTTAACTTATCGAGTCGTATTTGCCTTACGGCTTAAAATCAGAGACGTAACTACGCGATGAGGCACTATTTTCGTGTGACCGTGCTACAAACCCTTGCTGAGACCGTGTCTCGCAACTCAAGGAGACTCGATCATATCGCCGTCTCGCGGCCCTTACTACTAAGTCGTCAACTGACCCATCCAACTTGTGAACTTTAGTGTCACTCGACCAACTTTGCCTTGTGGCATCTCCTGACTTAAACTCATGACAACTCAAACCATAACTATGCAACTTATATGCCGACAACATAGGACTCGACGGCACATCTCGTGCCGAAGTACGGTGTATTCGTTGTAGCCAAATCTTAGGCCCAAACATTGTCTTCTGACAGAGCACGTATTCGACTCGACTCTTGATTCACTTCACCTAATACTCGACTCAGTCCAAAGGCATATATGCGGATCGCCGCCCATGCCAACTCATTTATATGAGGTCACTAGCATGACAAGCTATAATGGACACATAGCTTGCGGTTGGCCGGGACCCTTTCAGCGCAAGGTAGCTTGCCCCCTGGAAGTCCCCGACTAACCCGGTGCTATCGAGTCAGCACAGCTATCACCGTGTTTCCTTTCTTGGTCGAAACGGTCCCATGGCCCTGGGTTGCCGTTACGGGAAAACTCTACCTTGTCGACAAGTTGTCCAATGACTATGGAAGACCCTTCACTCAAACTGACGTCTCACACAGTCATTATTCTCTCAGTATTATCATCTCTTTCCAAAACCAAGTTCAAGTCTTCTATCCTTGAGACCCCTCAAGGACCCTTCGATGACCCACGGTCGCGAGCATTCTTTCCATGTTGCCATATCATTTCATTCAACTCAATGCCTATTCGATAGTCCTTTCTCCAAAACTCATTAGATCAACTGTGGTTCATGCCTTAAACACTAAGTCCGTGCATCGTGCCTTAGGCCCATCGTGCTTCTATGCGACGCTATCGCCCAACTCATACTCCATATGACTAGATTGAAACCGTAGGATTTCGTGGCTATACTTAGCCGCAGAACTCATAGGACCGTGCTTGGAATGACTTAGGTCGACTGCCATCACCTTGCCTAACTTTACCAAGCCTACAACTTAACTCAAGGGACGAGCAAAGGCTATGCCAAGCCTTGCATCATGGAAGCGTGCATGCTTTATTGAGCATTTTACGCGGGCGACGCCTATGACTTAGGCTACATTCATACTTCGCCTACTCAACCAACTTTCTTTCTCCCAAGCCACGGGACGAAGAATCGAGTGTCATTTTTCAAAGCACGCCGTGCTCCAACTCTAAGCCGACCGTTGGACCTTTCTATATTCTAACTCAATTCAACCCGTCGGGATTATTTTCTTTTGCTATGTGAATTCGTCTCTTTTATTATCAAGCCTACTTGTGCAAGTTGAAAACATGCGATTTATTATGTGAAGGCTAAGATGAGACAAGTTCACCGAAACTACCCTACCTGAGCGAACGGTCGCCTCGACCGAGTGATGTCTCCGAGTAGCCATTGTAAGGCTAAGTCCGAATGCCGTCGGTGTTTCGATTACTCCGATTGACTGAGCGTGATGGGGCACTACATCATACACCACTCAGAAAAAGTTTCGTCCTCGAAACTGAGTACACTTATCGACTTATCACTTTACTCAACATTCAAGACTCTCGCATAAACTACGCCTATGCGTTTTCTCAATTCGAGCCACGCTTGCACTACCCTCAATCTTTTCTTCAAAATAATTTTAACATCCTCGACACTTTTCTATTCCTCAAGTCTCACTTGAATTCAACGTATCACTTAGTATGGATCGTGCACATATCTTAGGCGTCCCCAAAATACATGCATTTCAACCAAGCCTTGTGATAGCGAATCCCGCCATCACCACCCGAGTCGGATCGTGCACATATTCAAGCGTCCCTGATATACATGCATGTCAATCGATACTCGCGAGTGGTGCCTCCACAAATCCTACCACTTCACACTCGAACGTCTGCCTAACCGCTAGGCTGTCTTTCCGTCAGTATTGGAATCATAGTTCCCAAACAACAATATCAACACTGACCCCATCCTAAGGTCAAACCAACTTGATAGTACAGGATTTTCTATCCAAGCTCACATCACTCCGATTTCTAAACATCGAGCATCGATTCCCTACACGCATCTCAACATTCGTCGTACGGGGTCTGAGTCATTCAGCAAAGCCATCCTACGACAACTTACGTTCAACTAATTCCACGACATCTCAATATCGCTCGTTCAACGAACCATCTTCGTATAGTCTATCTCTTCGAACACGTTCGACATAATCCGCCTATCATCCCTTCCAAGTCAAGCACGCTACGACATAATCCATCGCTAAACCATAATTCATATTTCATATTCCCTAAGTCATTTATCCCAACTCACGTATTCGATCATGAGGTCGTCTAGCATAACAATATGTTGCGCCCCGATCCCACGCGATTCAGATTATCCACGGTGGGCAAGAATCACCATGCACGCTCCCGCGGGATAGTCATCCTCATCGGGACGTAACTCTTGTTTTGGTGTCTAGACTAATTTATTCTCGATGCGCAAATTGACCTACTCAATCCTCAAGTTTCTTTCATTCATCAATCGCAAGTCCTAACATCTTCATATTTTCTTCGCATCAAACTGACAAGTCGAGACAATCAAAGTTGTCGTGTCCTGATTTTCCGAGTTCGATCATTCCTCTGCGACATAAATCACCATATCGGCGCTCACACGGAATGATTGCCTCTAATCCGACGCAACGCATGTGCGAGGCTAGAGTTGTACTCGCACAAGACAAGATCGTCGACGTTGTGGCTATCAACGTAACCATCAAGACATGATCAATTTTCATCTAACATTCCCTTCAATCAAAATTCTAAGTATTGCATCCAACCGAACAATAACACTTACGATCATCATTCGTCGAGTCAGAGTACCCCGAGTTATCGCATATCGATCTTTGATACGCCTCAATACCATCGACGATATATAACCTGACGATCTTCCTTTGCAACCAATTTCGAGTCGTACGAATGATGCTGTCATCCGACTGGATAATCTCCTCGACATTCAAAATCAATTTCGATCATTATCGCTCGAATTATTCACAACATCAATTTCCTCAAACCCAAATTCGCGTATTATTCATCCGTCTACCTTAATTCATCGACCAACGTACTTCCTCAATTTGTATCATTCCTTTGCTAACTCAAATCATCGACTAACATTCGATCTAATTCTTAGAGTCATTCGCGTAACTACAGAACCAAACCTTTCATGCACGCTATCTACCTGTCGTGCTAACTTTTTGTAGACGATCCCTATCAATTTTCTCGATCAAGTTATCCATTCGCTACACCTTAACTTTTCCTCGATTCGATTTCACCTACTCAATCATTTTCGTATTTCATACTTCGCACGATCCTCTATCCTTGCACGTTCCGTGTGCGTCATTTCAAATTTGTTCGAATCCACTTATCAAACTTCATGACAATAACTCATTCAATCTAAGGCTTTACATATGTGCGACGCTTGCTGATAGACTCACCGACACCCTGAATCCTCAATCGATCGATCGACATCCTTGAGGCTATCGTATACACCACTCAGAGATGAAGTCATTCAACAAATCCTCAAAACTATCATTTGATTCATAATCTACTTTCTTGAATTTTTGTCCGAATGATTCCTCAAATTTTAAGCACGCTCACCTTATATCGCACCGACGATAACATCGTCGTTCGATAGCACCCCTACCGATAGTCATCTCAATTTACTCAATCGAGTTTAACTCATTCTTGTTCGACACTATTCAATTCTCGCACTCGACTTTTCTAAGGTCGACACAACTTTGGTGTATATGCCCAGCCCGACTTAGCAACCGTGCTTACGTAAACCATCTTTTTTTTTCTTGTCAAAACTGTTCTCCTATGTTTTAAAATAGTTAGACTTATTGTATGGACATCCCGTGGGACATTTGAGAGAGAGCGCACCAACGATATCAAATTTACGGAAGCAACAATTCAGAGATTACGGAAACAACGGAGTTAAAGAATTCAATCTATAGTCAAAGGACGTAAAGCCGTGCTCTGATACCATTATGTCACGCCCCGCTCCCGTAGGAGCGATCATCCTCGCTAAGACGTGATGCCGCACGAGCCTAGATTGCGCTCGTGCAAGGCGGGTTCCATAACGGCCGATTTTAACGGCTGCGACGGGGTCGTCGCACAGAAGTCCCATGCAGAGACATTGAATAATAGCAGCAAAAATTAAGAACAAATACAAGTTATTCAAAGAAGCTCTTTATTGATATTGAAACATAGGTTACAATGGGGCGCAAGGCCAAGATTACAAGTCTTTCAAGCTTACTCAAGCTCATATTACAAGTCACTCAGCTCTCTCTCATCTCTCAATACAAGTCTTGATCCACGGAAGCTTCGAAAGGCGACGTCCATACATTATGTCCTATATAAGTCTTTACTTCATGCGGCCGCGCGCTTCGAATCGCCAAGGAATTTCGTGCCTCGACGCATCCAAGCGAGCTCCGTGCCACGAGCTTCTACCTGTGCCTGCACATGTAAACTATGTGGGTGTCAGTACTCAACTGTACTGTTGGAATGAGCTCCTCGCCCACCCATATAAACCCGACACGTTTGATTTACTTTTGTGCAACTTAGTCCCCTTTATGATTGTCTTTCTAATCTTGCCTTAGGATCAGTTTTAGGACCGACGCCTTGGCCTATTCTGTGTCTCTAGACCATCTCGTGCTTGCAACGACAACGTTAACTCATACCTTGCCTCAAGACCCTTTTCGTGCCAACAACGTTAACTTATCGAGTCGTGTTTGCCTTACAGCTTAAAATCAGAGACACAACTACGCGATGAGGCTCCATTTTCGTGTGACCGTGCTACAAACCCTTGCTGAGGCCGTGCCTCGCAACTCAAGGAGACTCGATCATATCGTCGCCTCGCGGCCCTTGCTACTAAGTCGTCAACTGACCCATCCAACTTGTGAACTTTAGTGTCACTCGACCAACTTGCCTTGCGGCATCTCCTGACTTAAACTCATGACAACTCAAACCATAACTATGCAACTTATTTGCCGATAATATAGGACTCGACGCCACATCTCGTGCCGAAGCACGGTGTATTCGTTACAGCCAAATCTTAGGCCCAAATATTGTCTTCTGACCGAGCACGCATTCGACTCGACTCTTGATTCACTTCACCTAATACTCGACTCAGTCCAAAGGCATATACGCGGCTCGCCGTCCATGTCGACTCATCTATATGAGGTCACTAGCATGACAAGCTATAATGGACACATAGCTTACGGTTGGTCGGGACCCTTCAAGCGCAAGGTAGCTAGCCCTTTAGAAGTCCCCGACTAACCCGGTGCTATCGAGTCAGCACAGCTATCACCGTGTTTCCTTTCTTGGCCGAAACGGTCCCATGGCCCTGGGTTGCTGTTACGGAGAAACTCTACCTTGTCGACAAGTTGTCCAATGACCATGCAAGACCCTTCACTCAAACTGACGTCCATACAGTCATTGTACTCTCAGTATTATCATCTCTTTCTAAAACCAAGTTCAAGTCTTCTATCCTTGAGACCCCTCAAGGACCCCTCGACGACCCACGGTCGCGAGCATTCTTTCCATGTTGCCATATCATTTCATTCAACTCAATGCCTATTCGATAGTCCTTTCTCCAAAACTCATTAGATCAACTGTGGTTCATGCCTTAAACACTAAGTCCGTGCATCATGCCTTAGGCCTATCGTGCTTTTAGGTGACGCTATCGCCCAACTCATACTCCATATGACTAGCTTAAAATTGTAGAATTTCGTGGCTATACTCAGCCGCAGAACTCATAGGACCGCGCTTGGAATGACTTAGGGCGACTGCCATCACCTTGCCTAACTTCACCAAGCGTACAACTTAACTCAAGGGACGAGCAAAGGCTATGCCAAGCCTTGCATCATGGAAGCGTGCATGCTTAATCGAGCATTTTACGCGGGCGATGCCTATGACTTAGGCTACGTTCATACTTCGCCTACTCAACTTTCCTTCTCCAAGCCACGGGACGAAGGATCGAGTGTCATTTTTCAAACCACGCCGTGCACCAACTCTAAGCCGACCGTTGGACCATTCCATATTCTAACTCAATTCGACCCGTCGGGATTATTCCCTTTAGCTATGTGAATTCGTCTCTTTTATTATCAAGCCTACTTGTGCAAGTTGAAAACATGCGATTTATTATGTGAAGGCTAAGATGAGGCAAGTTCACCGAAACTACCCCACCTGAGCGAACGGTCGCCTCGACCGAGTGATGTCCGTAGCCGTTGTAAGGCTAAGTCCGAATGCCGTCGGCATTTCGATTCCTCCGATTGACTGAGCGGGATGGGATACTACAATTTTTACATCTGAGAGCTCTAGCCAAGCACCCGAGGTATAAGTTCGTGTCCCCGTGTCCCTCCCGTTGGTGTGTCGCATTGCGTACCGATGATGATGCTGTCCCGACCCCTTACGGGGATCATTTTGTCAATTATTGTGTTTAGGGATACACATATCGTTTGTACATCGCGGCGTAGTTATTCTGTGGTTTGGACAGTGGTTGCTAGTTGCCTACATTTTCTGGTTTCCTATCTTAGTATATTGTATTGACTATCTACCTTAGTGGGATAATTGCTTTTGCCTGTGGCTTATTACTCTTTAAAAAGGAATATTGTCTTTGTATTGTGAATTTGTGTTCTTCCTGGTTTAGGATCGACTGGTTGGGTGTGGGTTTTGTACCGCCTATGTGGCTAGAACGTCCTAGTTACATGGGAGGTGCTGCCCAAATTTTCGTAAAAGTATTTCAAAATAGTACTTTAAAATGTTCAGTAATTTTTGTATATCGAAACCTATTTCTAAAATCTTGGTCTTTGCAAACGGTTTATTAAATTGGTTTCCTGATTGGTTTTAAGTGTTGGTTTTATTGGTTTCCATATCCCCTTAGGCGACGACCGTATCGGTCAGTGAGCCTCGATGAAACGCAAACGCTACGGGACACTCCTGTACGTTGAGGCGTTAGCCAGCAACATGAGATTGCATGACCAAGTCTGAGACGCCCAATTTTTTATAAATTATAGTTAATTATATTTTATTTTAGAATTGGTTACTGGCCCTTAGTATTTTGGGTGCAGGGCCTCGGCCTTCTGTTTGGACCGCTTTACGGCACTCAGAGCTCGCCTCAGCTATTTAATTTATTTTTGTTGTAAGGGCATAAGTCCAGTTTTCTTTTATTTTCTGTGGCCCTGTAATTGTGTAGTGTAGATTTTCTATTTTTTTTCTGGGTTTGTTGTTGGCGTAGCTAGGTGCATAATTATAATTGGATATTAATTATTTTGTATAAAATTAATAAGGATTTCTCACATTTAATTAAAGTGAATAAATTACTAGTAATTGACAAGTTCATGTTTTTATCATAAAGAAAACCTAGTTTTAGATTTATTATTAAATACAAAGTTTTGCCAATTAACCGGTAATTGCTTTTTCCCAATAAATCGGTAATCGGTTTATCCTGTTAATTGATAACAAATGTAGTTTATGACGTTAGATGAATTTCGGTAAATTAATTTAATAACTTAAAACCTGACTGACTAGGGTCTGTTTCTAGAAATTACAACTAGCACACCTAGATATGGCTCATTTATGGTTATAAGTCAGGATTCTCAAACTGTAGGATTTCGAGGACGTACTTGACTTCCTTTCCGGTACCGACATTCCGATCCAGTCATACAAACAGAGGCAAGTTACGGTTATGCTATCTTATTTTAATTAGTAATTGTCAAGTTACATGTTTAAACCACATTGCTACACGTAACCCTCTCCTAGGGTTCAAATATTGATTGATATTGATTGTGGGAATATTGGGGGAATAGTGTAGCATTTATGACCAATACCCCTCATATTGCATATTGTTATTGTGCGAGCTTACCCCTCTTACACACGGGGATAAGCCGTATCGCGTCGCTAGGATGCTATTGTACAATGCAAGCCGGTCATAGATGTTACATATTCAAATCACATTGTTTAAGTATTGAATTGTTAAATTGCTGGAAAATATTGTTTCAACTGTTTAGCTTGCACATTTCTGTTATTATTTGAAATATGAGGTACATACTCGTTCTTGCTCCTTTGCTGACTGGATCCCCCCCAATAGGTGATATGGATGACGCTGAGCTATTGTACAATAGCTATTATGATCGTGTGCTATACCATGCGGTGTTTACAGAGTCTCCCTTGGAGGACGCAGAACCAGAGGCTGATGAGCCGACCGTTTAGCTAGTTATTTTCCAGTTATCTAGTTTTATTGTGTTGGAATTCGTACATTTTGATTTCAGTATTTTATTTCAGTACTTTCAGTTTCAGTTGTACTTTTCAATTGTTGAATAAAAAGTTTTTAAATATTCGTAAATTCGTGTTGTGACAAATGCAAATAAATGTTGTTGTGAATACCTGCATATAGAAACAACTTACTGCCACCGTCTCACAACGGTGCAGGCTGGGCATGATCCGATTCGACCCAACAATTTGGGATCGGGTCGTGACAGGGCTATGGCGTGGCTAGGGCGGTCGGGCAGTAGAATAGGGTTAGGGTTTAGTCTAGGGGTCTATTTATAGGGCTGTGGTAGGTTTTAGACTAGGGTTTCGGCCAGTAAATTAGGAATTAGGGTTAGGGTTTAGGCCGAGGTCGGCGAGTTAGTCGGGACGAAGGCGGTGATCGGGTTATCGGTTTGCAAAATAATAGGTATTTACAAAACACCCACCGCCATAGGTTTATGCAAAAACCAATTTGCATAAAGCCCCCCCCCCCCCCCCCCCCCCCCCTATGTTCTGTGCAAATTAAAATTTGCACAGACAAATCGATTATTACAAACTGCTATAAAACAATTTAATTAATTGCAAAACGTATTTAAAATAATTTAATAAATTACAAATTGATATTTTAGCTTTAAAAATCATTTAAAAATTCTAAAATTTTTCTAATAATTATAATAACTTATTTTAAGGACAAAAATGCTATTTAAAATTATAAAAATAGTAGTTTAAAAATCTAGGGCTTACAGACAGCAACAACTTTTGCTATGCGTATTAACTTTTAGTATTTTTATAGTATATTTTTATTAGTGTTAAAATTCGTATACATTAAAAGAAAATTTGTGTATGTATTATATATTAATATTATACTATTCAACAATAGTTATTATTATTACTACTGCCATTTTATTTGGTTTAGTGATTATTATTTATAGTACTATTAGTTATTTCATATTCTTTAATCTCAAATTAGATGCGTAACAAAAAGTATATTATAGCTGGATTTATGGAATTTCAAAATTTGGGTTGGAAGCCCTAAAGTATTTTTTCTATATTTTTATATTCATTTTGGGACTAATAAAATATAGATTCTACCAAAAATTCTACTTTTACAAACTTAACATTTTGTCTAATACTATTTTTATTCAAACGTGTTTTCCTAAAAACATTTTACTGATTAATATAAAAATATATTTTTACCTAAATCCTATTTTTGAAATATATAGTTTTTTTAGAATTCCAAGTGTATACCAAAATTTATTAACTAAATTCTAATTTCAAGTATTATAACTATTATCTAAAAATATAGTATAAGTATACTCTCAGCAATTTCTCTCTTTGATATCCCCATTTGGTCATGACTAAATCGTGCTTTCCTATTTCCTTAGCATTTCGGACCCTGCACATTAACCCCGACTATTGGACAATCGGGACTTGTCAGAACATTGCAACACCCGACGACACACCAGGCAAGCTACCTTGCCATTTTTACTTCTTACATTTAGTTGCATTTTATTTCAGTTATATCTATATTTCTTGTTTATTATTTTCTTCTTGCATGTGGACTTAGAGTTAAGGGACTACCGTCAACTTAGTGTATTTCATTAAACTTGTCACGATTGTATCACGAGTTGTGTGTGAGCTGTGAGTATCATGTATTGGTCATTTGTGTTGGCTGATCACCCGTGCGCATGCGTAGGAATAACTGTCAATAGATGCATGTTAGAAGACTTGACAGTTATCTATTATAAACAGTGTTGTGAAAGCGACATGTGTTGGTGTGTTGTGGTTACGATGCATGATATATCATTTGGAGGGGAGGGGACAACTACTAGCGTAGGAGCTATATTATTTTTTACACACATTTGTAGGCCGATAGTGACTCTTATGAGCGCTACCTTCTGCCCCGAGGCCGATAGCGATTCAGATGAGCCCTACTTACTGCCCATGGCCGATAGTGACTCGGATGAGCGCTTCCTACAGTCACTCTTTATTTACTCCGCTGATCCTACAGCCCCTGCGTAGAACTTTGTCCTCAAAGTGCATATCACATAGATGGTTAGGGACCCAGTTGTGTTGTAGTTTGTAGTATTTACATTTGCAGTTATAAATGGCATGTCTTTCCTGTATCTTGTTACATCCCTCTGAGGACCTGGTGATCTCTTCAGGTGTGTGTTTCGTGATTCTTGCAGGTGCTCTTGCTAAGGCCATGTCTTTCTACCTCTGTGATGATTGCTCTTGGACTCGTCATTTGCTTCGCTCGACCGAATCAGTTATTTATATTTTTTCTTATTTAAACTTGTTGGTAGTAGATATGTCTCCGCCCAACGTTTGTACAAATGACTATTTGATTGTATCATTAAAACTTCATATATGTGGATGAGATTTAGTTTGAGCATGACTTCTACATTTACAGCTTATGTATACATATGAGCCTTTCATTTACTCGTATGTATACAGCTGGCATGATACGTATCTAGTCCCAAGTATTTTAGGACTGGGCCGTTACATATTTTGTGGTGGCCTATGTAGGTCCAGTTTGCCGTTTCGGTTATATGACTATACCGAACGGACCTGCAATATAGGATTAGAGCCTAGGATCCCATCCACCTGCTTCACCCTCTTCCTTGACTAAAATTTTCGAATCACTTGTTCAACTCCACTGATCTATATCTTGCTTGAGCTCTTCCTACCGTAATCCTTATTTCCATACTTGATAGGAAGATGACTACATTAATATATGCTCATAGGTCAACCACATGGCTAGAAGGATTACATTGACAACTAGTATGCATTGAGATCCTATTTGAGTTATAAAGATATGAGGATAAGAGGGACCATATTTTCAAGAAGTATGAACTTAGGGATTAGTTAATTCCAAGTTGGGTAGTAGCAACATTGATAACTTCGAAGGATTGTTAGAATTTTATCTACAAAATGATAGTGGAATCTATATACAATTGAGAAAGGAAATTGAATCAATTGTGAGTTTTGATTTTGAAGGTCTTTGAAAAATATTTATGATTCAGTGAATTATAGCTATATATCCTTGAAGAGATATAAAGATAGTTGAAAAGAATTTCTTTAAATGCTGCTAGATTTATAAGGGCGATTGATAAAGCTTGGTAAACTCCTAAGGTTTTAAATTGGGTTGTATGGTTCACAACTAATAAGTTCATAAAATTTTTGAATTTCCAGTTTGAAGTAATGATATTGAAATTTTGGTTTAAAATATTTGGAAGAAATGGAAACGATTGTTGAGGAAAAATTTCAAATTTGAAATCATGTCATTTGATTGAGGATTTATAAATCTATTTGGATTTTGGGTTTAAAATGTTGTGATTATGGATATCAAATTTTGGTTATAAAAAGTTTTTTGAATATTTAGTTTAAAAATTGAATTACTAATATTAAATTTTTGAAAAAGTTACTAACGAAGTAATGAAAAGTCACTTTGATTGATTAAAGGAATTACCATTTAAAAGGTGAGATTATGTTTGTATGACTTAGAATTGAAGTTATGATTGATGAGTGCGTTAAAATATTGAGCAAAAAATTTTAGATTGCTCATGATATGCTAAGGGTTTAACTTGAGGATTTTTGAGAAAATTTTAAAGTTATGAAGAAATATTAAATTTTTATAGATTCATGGTTTATGAACTCTTGAGTTCGAAGGTTGGAGTGAAAATGTTAAATCTTGAAAAGTTCGTAGTAACGGGATGAAAGATCACTTGGAGAATTATGGAAGGGATTAAACTTTTATAATGATTAAATTTGATGGCTTGGAGTAAAAAGAAATTATGGTTGTTCATTTTGGAAAAATTTATTTAGAAACTCTTTGAAGGAAACTTGGGTTTTAAATTTTAATGATACGCCGCCAAGATAACCCTAGTGGGTTAGAAGGATTCCACACTAAGTGCCATATTCCTCATGGCAATGATAGTAGAATAAACACAAGTGTTGTTAGTCATCTACAAAATCATGTGGTTATATTTCAATCTTGATTCACTCGACATTCCCTCAAATCTAGATTTTATCGTGACTATCTAACCATTTGAAACTTGAGAAATGATTAGATTGTTCCTTAATCATACTCCATCTAAGTAGCTATCATATCTCTAGAAATCGTATTCCTAACTTATTTTACCTTGATATACTAGAATCGAAATTATCTTTATTTCATGCGTTAACCTGGTCATTTATTTGTGCGTTAATCATTATCTCATGAACTCCCACTTTCTATTTTTAATTCTTTTGTATCATTTACCGTGACTTGGATATTTGGAGCACAACACTAGACTTTTCCTTTCAACAAATTTTACATGCAAGACCTAGACGTGCCCACCTTCATGTAGGTATATCACGTGCCACTAAAACATGCCCCCTTGTATTCTATTTATGATGCGACTTTCAAGTCAAAATGGTTAGCTATAAACCCTACCATAATACTATGGTCATTTCTGACTTCGGTTAGATATCAAATCTTGACTCAAGCCTTTCGACCCGATATATGATTGTGACCCACTTAATTCCTTATTATGCATCAAACTTGTGTGTTAACTTGATTGCTTAACCTTGTCATTTATCTTGATTTACTTACGCATAACACCCTTCTACTCTCCATGCAATATTAGCAACTTTTACTTTCCTCCTTTTCGATTAAATTGCTTCACTCATATTTTACCTTGATTCCTCCGTAGTTTATACAATTGTGTTATTTTATGATTTCCTTGTTCGAAGATGAAATTGGTCATGACAATCCTTTGGTTGGAAAGAGGTTAGAGTAGAAAATCCTAGAAGAGAGAGTAGTAGTAAAGTTGAATAAGATGATTGAATATGCATAAGAAAATCTTGTGGTAAAACCTATGAGGCGGAGTATTCTATGATCAAAGGAGAGCAGATTCTTGTTCGACAAATTGGTTCTTTATTTCATGAGATGATAAATAGAGTGTTTGAAGAATTAAAGAAGGGTATAATATCTAAAACTTTTAAGGATTCAGAATTTAACTATGTGATGATTGTAAATATAAAGGTCATATTAAGGTGAGATTGATTTTACTCTAGACTAAATTGACTGAAGAATTTTTTTTAAGGAATTTGGCAAGAGGAAACTAGCTTGAAGGAAAATAGGTAGAAGGAAGAGCAGAAGAGATTATTGAATTGGAAGTTTGAGCTTATTCAAACTTTTACGATTTGAGATATAAATTCATATCGAAGTAACTATGATTTTATCTATGACTAATTTGACTGAATATTTATTGAATCTTAACCTCCAAAGAGATTATGAAAGACGGAATTTAGCTTGACCAAAAAAAGAAAAAAAAAGGGTATATAGATATGTTGGAAGAAATTCTTTTTACCGAATCCAAAAGTAGTGACTTATCGAATTTATATCGTTGCGATATTTGATTAGATATATGAAAATAGTGGAAATTCAAAACTTTTTTGGAACGATTGTTGGAGGTAAAAAGATTTCAAGGAATGATGGTTATAAACCTTGAGAGAATTAATAAAATATATGAAAAGTTGAATATAAAAGGGGATTGATGATTATGACGATATCAAATGAAAGTTAAAATTTTGAGTTATTGATCGTAAGTTGGACGGAGAAAACTTTTGTCTAATTGGGAGTTACACATTTTTAATATTTTGTTGAATGATAGCATGGATCAAAAACCGTTGTTGATGGGTTGTCATGAGATATCTTCTAACTATACCCGTGAATTCAATTCTTCCTCGTTATTTAAATTCTTTCGATTATTTTAAAATTTATTCCATGGTATGCTTTGTCATCTCGCCGAAAAAGTTGATTGGATTTTTTCACTCTATCTCCTCCACCCCGCCTACCCTATCTATTCCTAAATTTCGAGGACGAAATTCTTTTAAGTTGGGTAGGATGTAAACCCCCTAAATTTTTACTACAATTTTAATTTTTTTTGGTTGTTAAATTTTATTTTATTTTCGTATTTATACGTCGCGTACGAGTTCACATTTTTCATATTTGCTCGTCGAGTACGAATATATGCGAGGTACATATTTTATAAAAATATTTTATTATGGAATTCAAATTTCATATGGTAAATATTTTATTTATTTACTTATATTATCTTTATTATTCGATTTACAAACTGCATTGATTTAATATAAAAAGAGCTATTTACTTTTATTATACAAATATAATTAATAATTTGAAAAATGATGTTTTACATAAATAATCTTTTACATACGAGATACATGACTTTAAATTCATAAAAATAATTGTATTTTCAAAATTTATTTAATATTATATTTTATTATTAAAAAAGTATTTTAAAATAGTGTTTTGGTTTAAATTTAATTGATTGTGATAATTTACATTTGAAAAGATTTTATTGACTTATTTTGAATAGCTTTAAATTCAAGATAGTTTAAAACGAGTTTAAATTAATTTGAAATAAATTATGAAATTATCTTATAGGTGTTTAAACTATCATAGTCTTTATCTTAATGGGATTCCCACCTCCTATAAAAGGAGAGGTACTTCCCTCTTTTTTTCCATGAACTCCACAACACCAAATTTCTACCCCATTGTGCATCGTGTCCGTGCCTCCCATCCACTACTTTCCCCAATACAAATACATCATAATCTCGTCCGGAGTCCGACATCCCGGACCTCCATCTTGACGTGTCGGACATCCCCGACACGGACAAACCCAAATCCTAAGTTATCCCTGACTCATCGCCACCACCATCGCCGTTCCGACATCACCGTCCTGGCCACCACCACCGTCACCCGACCCGTCTCCTCCAGCCATCATCGCAGCAAACACGTCGCTTCACTCTCGGCCAGTACCTCCACCATCGCCTGAACCACAAAGCCAACCTCCCGGCTTCCCGTCCCCAGACTACCACCAGAAAAGTAAAGGAAGGGGATGACTCTTACCTCGACTCCGCCACGCTGGCAGCCACGACGAGACCCTTCTGATCCTTCCTCTACCGCTGAGTTGGGCTTTCGCGGCCAAATTTGTCATCGAGGCTCCTGCTCGGCCTCAGATCTGGAGGCCGACCGTTGCGCCAGAGCCATGACCGCACAGCTTCGGTTGCACGTCGACGGGCGCCACACAGGCGCTGACACGGACTTCGTCGAACCTCTCCGGCCGTCAGTCGCCCGCACTTCCCGGCGTGATCCGCGTCCGCAGCGCCCATCCGACCCGCTTCCTCCGCCGGATCTCCTCCCCATCCCCAAGCTCGCGCCGACGACCGTCGTTGCCGACAGCGCCGTCAACCGTCGTTACCGACAGCGCCGTGCCGGAGCTTCCCAGCTCCTCTTCGAAGCCGCCACGCTCCTCTCGGTCGGAAAATGCCATCATCGCCGCCCTCCGCGCACGACCGCCCCCTTCGGCGCAGCGTCATCGCCGGCAGAACGCGCCATAGCCGCTGCGACGTCCTTCCGAGCCATCTCCTGCCGAACCATCGCCCCAGAGCTGCGCCGCCCCCATCAACCTCCGTCGTGTCACCGCCAGCGACCCTTTCGGTAACGCCTTCCTCTCTCCTCCTCCTTTGGGTTAATCCCTAATGTACTTTCCCCCTTCTCCAGGTTTTGTTGAGATGCAGTCACTAATGTATGGGGATGGACCACAGCAGACAGCAACAACGTTTGCTATGCGTATTAACTTTTAGTATTTTATAGTATATTTTATTAGTATTAAAATCCGTATACATTAAAAGAAAATTTGTGTATGTATTATATAATTAATATTATACTATTCAACAACAATTATTATTATTACTACTGCCATTTTATTTGATTTAGTTTTATTATTTATAGTACTATTAGTTATTTTATATTCTTTAATCTCAAATTAGATGCGTAACGAAAAGTACTTTATATAGCTGGATTTATGGAATTTCAAAATTCGGGTTGGAAGCCCTAAAGTATTTTTCTACATTTTTATATATTCATTTTGGGACTAATAAAATATAGATTCTACCAAAAATTCTACTTTTACAAACTTAACATTTTGTTTAATACTATTTTTATTCAAACGTGTTTTCCTAAAAATTTTACTGATTAATATAAAAATATTTTTTACCTAAATCCTATTTTTGACAAATATATAGTTTTTTTAGAATTCCAAGTGTATACCAAAATTTATTAACTTAATTCTAATTTCAAGTATTATAACTATTATCTAAAAATATAGTGTAAGTATATACTATCAACAATTTCTCTCTTTGATATCCCTATTTGGTCATGACTAAATCGTGCTTTCCTATTTCCTCGGCACTTCGGACCCCTGCACATTGACCCCGACTATTGGATTATCGAGACTTGTAGAACATTGCAACACCCGGCGACACACCAGGCAAGATACCTTGCCATCTTTACTGCTTACATTTAGTTGCATTTTATTTCAGTTATTATATCTATATTTTTTGTTTATTATTTTCTTCTTGCATTTGGACTTAGAGTTAAGGGACTACCGTCAACTTAGTGTTTTATTAAACTTGTCACGATTATATCACGAGTTGTGTGTGAGCTGTGAGTATCATGTATTGGTCACTTGCGAGTTGGCTGATCACCCGTACGCATGCGTAGGAATAACTGTCAATAGATGCATTTTAGAAGACTTGACAGTTATCTATTATAAAACATTGTTGTGGAAGCGACATGTGTTGGTGTGTTGTGATTACGATGTATGTATAATATCATTTGGGGGGGAGGGGACAGCTACTAGCGTAGGGGCTACATTTATTTTTACACACATTGTGGGCCGATAGTGACTCTTATGAGCGCTACCTTCCCCATGGCCGATAGTGATTCAGATGAGCGCTACTTACTGCCCATGGCCGATAGTGACTCGGATGAGCGCTACCTACTGCCACTCTTTATTTACTCTGCTGATCCTACAACCCCTGTGTAGAACGTTGTCCTCAAGTGCATATCACATAGATGGTTAGGGACCCAGTTGTGTTGTAGTTTGTAGTATTTACATTTGTATTTATAAATGGCATGTCCTTCCTGTATCCTGTTACGTCACGACCCGCACCCTAGAGTTAGGGCACGAGAAGTGGGTACGTCCAGCCTACGTCGCAGTGTCGGCGGGTAGAACGCTGTCCTAGGTCTCATGCATCTAACAGTATAAGACTAAACAGTTTATACTCCCCGAATGGGGGTGACATAGCAGATACAGACTCAATCACATCTAAGGTAGAGCATGATAAGGATAGATAAAACACGAAATCCAAAAGAGGTACAACAGAGAGAAATCTAAGTATCTAAGATACACAAATCCAAAAATACATCTCAAATCTCCAAACTCAGATACAGTAATCCATAAAGTAAATACAACTCCAGACAATTGAAAATTGCTAACTAAACAACCTCTAATGTTTCTCTCTAGGCTAGCAGGCAATCTCCAAGCTATCTGTAAAATTTATCAACGGGTAGTCAGGACAGGAGCGAGTACAATACATCTAAAAAATATCATAACAGGTTAGGAAATATAAACATGCTAGAGAGTAAGATACAGGATCTGAAAAATAACATGATGGAAAAGAGAGAGACTGTAAGTAAATAGCTACAATATAGAGAACTATCAGTGACTAGTGATTCAGAGCACAAGATGGTTATGTAAACGACACGATGTTGTACACGAGTAATCTACAGAGGTTGTACACGAGTAATCTACTGGATTGATTACATAACCACTTCTACTCCCCCGCCCCAATCAATACACAAGGATCAAGCTAAGTTATGTTATTGCACACGAAGTATAGTCGCACACGGATCATGTGAATACATGAATATACACGATTTCACACGATTTGTACATGAATGTCACGAATACAAGGAGTACACGATGCTCACGATAAAGTACACGAACATGAATACCCGATGTATCCGCTAAGGGGATAACATCGCACAACAAGATCCATATAGTACTAATCCGTGTTTCCAACGTGTCAGCATCATGTAAAGTAATCTAAAGCAGGAAATATACTCCTAAACAAGATATAAAATGATCAGAGAATGTACTCGCCTGATATCTGAATGTCCAAGGTAAAGATACTGTCCGAGGAGAGGTGTCTGGCTCCTAATCAGAACAGCACAAGTCACAACATGTCCAGAAGGGTAATATAAAGCACTACAATGCATTCTACATGAATCTAGGTCAAACTAGGCCAAAGTCAACCCTTGGTCAACTCTGGTCAACTGCACTAGTCAAACTAGGTCAAACTATGTCATGTCCTAACCCAGCAAGTCTTACTAGGCCTAACCAAGACTATCCTAGCAAGCACACATCAATACAAGGCTATACAAGCCAACATATACCCAACTCTATATAGCATGCAATTATTCAATACTCAAATAGGCAAGAATTCACATTAGATATACACTAGGTAATCTATTACTTTAAGCTATATGTCTACACATATATACACATGCATATATTGGTATTCAATATTAGGTCTATAATCATTAATTTCAAATGGCTGTATAAACTTATATATTACAATACAATATGCTAACATATATAATATACATACATAGCTAAGTTAACTATATTCATAAATACTTATTAATAGGCTATGTGTGTGTATGTGAACATGGCAAAGGGGCAAGTGAGGGTTAAATGGGATACATAGTATATACATATCAAAGAGTGTCAAAGTGTAAGTGAACAAAGTGTCAAGTGTGATAGTGTCAACATAGTGTAAGGGGTACATGAGGTAATATAGGATTTGTTAACATAGAACATTACATCTTATTAACTTGTATATTGCATACATTACATCTATTATTACATTACATTCATGCTTGCATTCATTCATCATTCATTTATCCTCTTGCACTACTATATGCACCATACATTACATACTATGGAACCTACATATTCATTACAAGCCATACTTATACATGCTTACATTAGATAGGATACTTACACCTCATACATCATTATTTAACCATTTACTCATGCTTGCATTCTCTATTTAGTTAAATAATGTATATACATTAACATGGGTTAAAATCAAATAGAACATTATATTACACACAAGGGTGCACAAAATGCATATGCCGAATAGTAACTCCTACTAATCAATAATGTACCAACTCAGCATGAATTAAATTCTAGGATTAAAGTATGTTATAGATCTATGTGTTAGATTTCGAAACTTCAAACGGATCGCGTTTTCGTTTTCGAAAACTCCCGAAATCGCAAAAACACCGAGAACGTGTTTGTCTTTCGTACAGCTGACACTCAAATAATTCTCCAGAAAGTTACAGAATGAATTAGGCCTATTAATACATGTTTTTGGAAATCTAACTTCAATACGCTTCTTTTAAAAAAAACGGAAGACTAAACCGAGCTTTGAGCTAGAAGTTATGACATTTCTAAGTTAGGGCTGAAATTAAAAACGTGGATAAAAATCATGACGAATTTAGATAGTTTGAGCCAAAGAATACACAATATATATCCTAATTATCCACAACAATAATGACAATAATAATATGAGGAACCACACTCACAAACTTGATTATATAATCATCATGAACCAATTATTACATTATAAATATAGGTACACTCTCATTACAATATATTTTACACAAATCTATATATGTAACATGAACACATCTATAAGAGATACATGAATGAAATGTAAAGTACTCAAGAACACATCTCTACATATTCAAATCTGAGATTTAATATGAATTAATTCATTTAATCAATATTTTAAAATAAAGTGTGTCCAAGTTTGGGAGTTTTCGCCATGGACACAAGACACAACAATAATACATAAAAATCCCTAAAGGACACATAATGGACACAAGAGGACACAAAAATAGGGACACAACAATGGGGGTCATTCCTATGGTTAAAACTTTCCTAAATGCAAAATGGAGAAATAAAAGAGAAGGAAATATTACCTAAAGGAGAGAAAATCCAAGGAGAAAGGCTTCTTCCTTGGGAGAGCTTGAGAGCACTTGGGGAAGAAGACTTCTCAAAGAAAGGAAATGAGATGGGAGTCCTATTAGGGCTGGCCACAATGGTTATATCCCCCCTTCATTGAATATTATAAGTTTGCCCCTCCCTTAGTTACAAGTGTTTAAAATAATTTTGGTTAGGGTTTGGGGGTAAAAGGGTCAAAATAAAAACTCTAAATGATTAACCTAATAATTAGGATTATGGCTAATCTTTCTAACATGACTAATTAAAATGTGGGCCATGGCTAACTAATGCATGGGTCCAACTAGAGTCTAAGTTACCCCGGGTTCCCGTTACAAGTCGGATTGAGATGAAATTCGAACCGACTCAAATAATCCCAAAACAATATCATAATAATAAAATAATATCAAAATAATTCAAAGAGGTCAAAAGCAAAATATCCTTAGGCCAGAAATGACATTAAAATATCATAATCACATGGTTAGGCTCTAGGTCAAACAGTCTCTAGGGTTTCACTAGCAAAACGTCAAAACCACAAGTCATTGATTTAAATAATTTTAAAATGATTTAAAATCACCAAAAATCATATCATGAATTAAATATCATTATTAAAATAATTATTAACACAAAATTTCAAAATTACCCTCATTTGGAAAACTGGGTGCTACAACTCTACCCACCTTAGAAAAATTTCGTCCTCGAAATTTAAGATCGATAATACTCCTTCTAGAGCCTCTAACCTACCCAATATCTAAGGTAACACCTCCTAACACTGGAATAATAAACGGACATCTAAATAGTGTCAATCTAGGAATACCTCCAACACTGCTCTGGTACGGCGGTAATGGAACTTCAATAAAATATGGACTGGAACCTATATCCAAGGGACTGGACCTATTTTAAAGTGGTCTTAACTAAGGATGAAAGGAACTGATCATAGGCTATAGGTATGCTCAAACTATTATCTTCCTATTAACCATCTATTAATACATTCTATTACCATAGGAACGATGCATTACTAAGACATATAGGCCCCTATCTCTCATAACACATTTATACTCACCAAAAGACTAGTACATCCTATCAAGGCTGATACTATAATCTCTCATAAATTCATAAGCTACATGTTTATAGACACACATCCCCACATCAAGGACTAACCTATATATCTACAACAGATACTAATGGGGTGACGTCCCTATTTCCCAACAATCAAGGTCTAATTTTTTTATCTAAATCATGCAATTTGAAGGAATAGTATACAAGGTCAGGGCATACCGTAGCAGTTGGAAGTCTCACCTAGGTACACTAATCATTCTAGGTTAAAACAGTACTATGGTATCAACACACAAACAATCCAGGGTGTCCTAATTGGAAAGGTAAGGGAACAACAATCATCAAGGTTGTAGGGCTATCTACCATCCTATATAAAAATTGGTCATTAACAAGCAACTAAGAAATTATTAAAAGGTTACTATTCCATAAAATGGCAAAAATTGAAAATTTAGGCACAACAAATCACAAATAGATTTTTGTCTTGACACGATCTAAGTTGATCAATTTTGCGATAAAACGAGATTTGGGCAAGAAGGAAAATCAATGAAATCAAAGTATGAGCACGAGCATCCAATGATAGAGATTCAGGTCATGATTAAATTTAATTCGACTGAGTACGAATACGAGGTTCATAGGCATGAAAAGATTTCAAGGAAAATTGTCAAGGCTGTCGCGAATGAGACTCTAGGGTCAAGTTTAACTATGTCTCCATTCTCGTAGATTGATACATGAAAAAGAGAACCAAAGTGCAATAGGTTGATCAGACCATCATGTACCGGTTCTGATTAGACAATATGTTAGTGGGTGGCCACCTAATAAAATATGTCATGACCAAGCTCGAAAATAGATAAGCTTGCAAAACTAAGGCTAATTTAGCAGCACAAGATATAAGGGTGGTAATGATGAAAGGAATTATATAGTCCAAGTTTCTTAACCAACGGGTCAAGTAATCAGATAAGGTACAAGGTTAAGCATCTAAAAAACAAGCAGAACACCATCACATGTCGGATCGAAAGAATTGAGTCAAGGCTGGATTTCTAATTGAAATAAGAAGAAATTTAGTATAATGGTAGAGGTTATAGTTAAGCCAGTTGACCAGAAAATCATATCAAGAAAATAGAGTACAAGAAGATGGGTTTTAGTGGGACATGATATACCTACACGAAGGTGAGCTCGTCTAGGTCTTGCATATAAGATTTGTTGGAGGGTAACAGCTAGTATTACATTCCGAATATCAAAGTCACGATAAGGAATGTCAAGGATCTCAATTAGAAAGTGAGAGTTCAAGAGGTGGTAATTAATGCACAAAAATAATGAAGATCGAGTTAGTCATGCTTCTGATACTCTTAAGTTCATCTGGTCATAACTTGCCAATCATATCTTTACCTCACCAGTCTCCATATAAAAATTTAACCTTTACTTAAACCCTTACCATGACTACCGTAGGTAATTCCCAATTTCCAAACACCACTCGTGAAGCACAGCCCTCACATTTAGGAATCAATATTAACCATTTATTTAAATTTCCAAGTTCTTTCACCTTGTCTTAAATTTGACCCAAAACCTCTAAATCCCGTTTACGAATTCCTTGAACTTGTTCAAATTGTTCTCCTCGTATTATTTAATTTAAATTTCTAGGCCTTACAAAACTTATCTTCCATCAAAATCAACTTCCGTATTTTCTTCGACATACACCCTTGAATATTATTCTCCTAAAATATTTCACAACAATCTCTAAACTTCCATAACTTTGTGTTCTCTCTATCCCTAGTCATTTCCTCGCAACATCTTGTTTAATATCCTTATTAAACACAATTAACTTCTCTTTTCCATTACTAACCTTCTACATAGCCTCAGAGTAAAAGTTTTTCCCAAAATTAATAACCAAGATTTTCTAAGTTCTCAAAACTAGGTTGACCTCTGATATCCTCATTAGTTTTGAATACACCTATAAACTATCTCATAACCCAAAAATTTCTCTAAATGTAATTGTTTCCAGATTGGCAGTATACATCTCTTTATTCTATTCGAGACCTTTACCATATTTCTATCTCAAGTTTCCATATGGAACACTCCACATTTGATTTCCTTTAGATCATCATAAAATAACCAGTTACGTCTTCTCTGAGCTACATAATTTACATCACTTCCTTAGCCTTCCCCATGCAAAAGATACAAAGATTCAAGGGTTTCGAAGTACATCTGGTAGGGACGACAAGATATGGGTAATTAATGTAATGAGACAAGTTTAAGATAAGAGGTAAATAAGAATGCAAGGGAATAATGGCGAGAAAGAATAATGAAGATGTCCTTCTCATCGGTTCAAACGAGAGGAACCCATCAAGCTTAATTCAATAGCAAGGAATGAGGGTGAATCCAAACAAGCGGAAAAGGAATTCCAATTGAAGTTCAAAATGAGTTTCTCAGGGGTCGTCCCAGAAATCTCTCAAAGAATCCTAAGTATGATTGAGTACCTTGGATTTGAAATATTAATCTAAATACAAAATTAAATCAACAACTACAAAATTTTATCAAAATCATCAACTAATACCAGGATTCAAAGTTCTACAATGAATCCACAAAATCAAATTCAAATCAAGGAAAAAGGTGAATCAAAACAAGGAAAAGGAGTTTAAATCGGAATTCAAAATGAGATTCTCAAGGGTCATCCCAGGAATCTCTCAAGGAATCCTAACAGTGATTGAATAACCTCTCATCCTAACATCTTAATTTATATATCCTATAGCAGGCTCGTAGTAGTACAACTAAGTCATTGCGCTACTACGAAATCGCACTAATGCGAATCTCGACCTACATGGGCCACCACTAAAAATGTGTCACGACCCGCACCCTAGAGTTAGGGCACGAGAAGTGGGTACGTCCAGCCTACGCCGCAGTATCGGCGGTAGAACGCTGTCCTAGGTCTCATGCATCTAACAGTATAAGGCTAAACAGTTTATACTCCCCGAATGGGAGTGACATAGCAGATACAGACTCAATCACATCTAAGGTAGAGCATGATAAGGATAGATAAAACATGAAATCCAAAAGAGGTACAACAGAGAGAAATCTAAGTGTCTAAGATACACAAATCCAAAAATACATCTCAAATCTCCAAACTCAGATACAGTAATCCATAAAGTAAATACAACTCCAGACAATTGAAAATAGCTAACTAAACAACCTCTAATGTGTCTCCTCTAGGCTAGCAGGCAATCTCCAAGCTATCTGTAAAATTTATCAACGGGTCCAGTCAGGACAGGAGCGAGTACAGTACATCTCAACAATATCATAACAGGTTAGGAAATATAAACATGCTAGAGAGTAAGATACAGGATCTGAAGAAATAACATGATGGAAAAGAGAGAGACTGTAAGTAAATAGCTACAATATATAGAGAACTATCAGTGACTAGTGGTTCAGAGCACAAGATGGTTATGTAAACGGCACGATATTGTACACGAATAATCTACAGAGGTTGTACACGAGTAATCTACTGGATTGATTACATAACCACTTCTACTCCCCACCCCAATCAATACACAAGGATCAAGCTAAGTTATGTTATTGCAAACGAAGTATAGTCGTACACGAGATCATGTGAATACATGAATATATCGATTTCACACGATTTGTACATGAATGTCACGAATACAAGGAGTACACGATGCTCACGATAAAGTACACGAATATGAATACCCGATGTATCCGCTAAGGAGATAACATCGCACAACAAGATCCATATAGTACTAATCCGTGTTTTCAACGTGTCAGCATCATGTAAAATAATCTAAAGCAAGAAATATAATCCTAAACAAGATATGAAATGATCAAAGAATGTACTCGCCTGATATCTGAATGCCAAGGTAAAGATACTGTCCGAGGAGAGGTGTCTGGCTCCTAATCAGAACAGCACAAGTCACAACATGTCCAGAAGGGTAATAAAGCACTACAATGTATTCTACATGAATCTAGGTCAAACTAGGCCAAAGTCAACCCTTGGTCAACTCTGGTCAACTGCACTAGTCAAACTAGGTCAAACTAGGTCATGTCCTAACCCAGCAAGTCTTACTAGGCCTAACCAAGACTATCCTAGCAAGCACACATCAATACAAGGCTATACAAGCCAACATACACCCAACTCTATATAGCATGCAATTATTCAACACTCAAATAGGCAAGAATTCATTGGATATACACTAGGTAATCTATTTCTTTAAGCTATATATGTCTATACTATATACACATGCATATATGGTATTCAACATTAGGTCTATAATCATGGCATTTCAAATGGCTGTATAAACTTATATATTACAATACATGCTAACATATATAATATACATATATAGCTAAGTTAACTATATTCAAATACTATTTAATAGGCTATGTGTGTGTATGTGAACATGGCAAAGGGGCAAGTGAGGGTTAAATGGGCATACATAGTGTATATATATCAAAGAGTGTCAAAGTGTAAGTGAACAAAGTGTCAAGTATGATAGTGTCAACATAGTGTAAGGGGTACATGCTTGCATTCATTCATCATTCATTTATTCTCTTGCACTACTATATGCACCATACATTACATACTATGGAACCTACATATTCATTACAAGCCATACTTATACATGCTTACATTAGATAGGATACTTACCTCATACATCATTTATTTAACCATTTACTCATGCTTGCATTCTCTATTTAGTTAAATAATGTATATACATTAACATGGGTTAAAATCAAATAGAACATTATATTACACACAAGGGTGCACAAAATGCATATGCCGAATAGTAACTCCTACTAATAATCAATACTGTACCAACTCAGCATGAATTAAATTCTAGGATTAAATTATGTTATATATCTATGTGTTAGCTTTCCGAAACTTCAAACGGATCGCATTTTCGTTTCCGGAAACTCCGGAATCGCGAAAACACCGAGAACGCGTTTGTCTTTCGTACAGCTGACACTCAAATAATTCTCTAGAAAGTTACAGAATGAATTAGGCCTATTAATACATGTTTTTGGAAATCTAACTTCAATACGCTTCTTTTAAAAAAAAATGGAGACGAAACCGAGCTTTGAGCTAGAAGTTATGACATTTCTAAGTTAGGGCTGAAATTAAAAACGTGGATAAAAAATGACGGATTTAGATAGTTTGAGCCAAAAGAATACATATATATATCCTAATTATCCACAACAATAATGACAATAATAATATGAGGAACCACACTCACAAACTTGATTATATAATCATCATGAACCATTTATTACATATAAATATAGGTACACTCTCATTACAATATTTTACACAAATCTATATATGTAACATGAACACATCTATAAGAGATACATGAATAAAATGTAAAGTACTCAAAAAAACATCTCTACATATTCAAATCTGAGATTTAATATAAATTAATTCATTTAATCAATATTTTAAATAAAGTGTGTCCAAGTTTGGAGGTTTTCTCCATGGACACAAGACACAACAATAATACAATAGAAATCCTAAAGTATACATAATGGACACAAGAGGAGACAAAAATAGGGACACAACAATGGGGGTCATTCCTATGGTTAAAACTTTCCTAAATGCAAAATGGAGAAATAAAAGAGAAGGAAATATTACCTAAAGGAGAGAAAATCCAAGGAGAAAGGCTTCTTCCTTGGGAGAGCTTGAGAGCACTTAGGGAAGAAGACTTCTCAAAGAAAGAAAATGAGATGGGAGTCCTATTAGGGCCTGCCACAATGGTTATATCCCCCCTTCATTGAATATTACAAGTTTGCCCCTCCCTTAGTTACAAGTGTTTAAAAAATTTTGGTTAGGGTTTGGGGTAAAAGGGTCAAAAAAAAACTCTAAATGATTAACCTAATAATTAGGATTATGACTAATATTTCTAACATGACTAATTAAAATGTGGGCCATGGCTAACTAATGCATGGGTCCAACTAGAGTCTAAGTTACCCCGGGTTCCCGTTACAAGTCGGATTGGATAAAATTCGAACCCGACTCAAATAATCCCAAAACAATCATAATAATAAAATAATATCAAAATAATTCAAATAGGTCAAATGCAAAATATCCTTAGGCCAGAAATGACATTAAAATATCATAATCACATGGTTAGGCTCTAGGTCAAACAGTCTCTAGGGTTTCACTAGCAAAACGTCAAAACCACAAGTCATTGATTTAAATAATTTTAAAATGATTTAAAATTACCAAAAATCATATCATGAATTAAATATCATTATTAAAATAATTATAAACACGAAATTTCAAAATTACCCTCTTTTGGAAAACTGGGTGCTACATTACGTCCCTCTGAGGACCTGGTGATCTCTCCAGGTGTGTGTTCGTTATTCTTGCAGGTGCTCTAGCTAAGGCCATATCTTCCTACCTCCGTGATGATTGCTCTTGGACTCGTCATTTGCTTCGCTCGACCAAATCAGTTATTTGTATATTTCTTTCTTATTTAAACTTATTGGTAGTGGATATGTCTCCGCCCAACGTTTGTACAAATGACTATTTGATTATATCATTAAAACTTCATATATGTGGATGAGATTTAGTTTGAGCATAGATTTCTATATTTTACAGCTTATGTATACATACGAGCTTTTCATTTACTCTTATGTATACAGCTGGCATGATACAGATCTAGTCCCATGTATTTTGGGACTGGGACGTTACATACCCCATAGAAAAAGGATTTCCACTCCTTTTCATACATACAACCCAATAAAGCCCATATATATATCAACTTAGCCCAAATCCTAACCCTAAATTAAATCCTCCTTAATTTCCACCTTCATAGCCGACCAACCCTTCTCCTCCATAATTTCGACAGCACTTCACCCCCATAGCCTCCATACATCTCCTCCATTGCACATCTCTCCATCCTTCACAAAAACTCATCTCCTCCACTATACATCCCCGAAACCCCTCAAAACAAACCCTAAAAACTCCATCTTCTCCATCCAACAATCTATAGCCATTTCCAACCCTTCTACACTCACAAAAAGAGGATTATCAAGCAAGGATAGCGAGAAAGGTTGGAGCTTTGTCGAGTAGAAGTCGTCACAACCTCTCTAGCAAGGACCTTTGGTAAGAAATCCAAATCTTTCCATCTCAAACCCTTATTAAAATTTTGTAGAAAATATGTTATTAATTCTGTAGAAATCATATATTGATGGCTTTTGTTAGGTATAATCATCCATAAAGGTTTCATAAAATATAGACGTAATATTCATGTTTCGGTAGGAACAAAATTAAACCCATTGTGAAGGAACTATGAGTTATTGGTGCCTATTCTCAAAACTGAATTTTATGTGTGTTCATATACATAAATTAGGATTTTAAGTATTTTCTATTTTAGCAACACAATATGGTCGAAAAAATTGTAGGTCAAAACTAGCTAATTTCGGGTAATCGGCTGACCTAGAATGTTCCAAACTTGTAGTATAACTCAACCCTTGTACCTTGATATTATTCTATAAAATAAAGTATTTTATTACTATTTAAAATATTTTTGGTTATTTTAGCAATTTTGAGTCATTAACTTTGCTCCGGGCGGTTTCGGGTAGACTAGCCACTACCAAAATAAGTCATATTGGCGACAAATTTAGCGACGCAAGTCATATATGTCACCCGCACCCGTTTTTTTTTTTTAAAACGAATACGAGACATGTCCAAGCCAGCCTACGCTGCAGTGTCGGCGGTAGAACGCTGTCACGGCTATGAAGATCAAAATCACAAATAATGCTCATTCATATAATTAATTTAACTTACAATGATCACAAGTTTTACATTTGTAGAAAAATATAAACTTGTACAAATAAATGAATGACTACAACTCAACTATCTAGCTAGTCTCTAGGCTTTTGTCTTCAAGTATTTCCGTCACTCCCCAAGCTAAGTGAATCCACGGCTAACCTGAAAAATGTTGGTTTCCAGTCAGGAATGGAATGAGCACAATTCACTGAATGCAATTTCAAATAAAGAAAATGACTACAACAGAGGTTAGACATCAATTACATTTTTGAAAATAAACAGGAAATGAAAAACTAATAGCAAATAAATAGACACAAAATACTTTCCCAACTGTTAGAAGTACCTTCGATATGTGATCAGTCTGGGACACTACACCGCACGGTCTACGATGTCTACTTGCAGAAAAATAAGCACTGTCTACGATGTCTACTTGCAGAAAAATAAGCATTGTCTACGATGTCTACTTGCAAAAATAAGCACTGTCTGCGATGTCTACTTGTAGAAAATAAGCATTGTCTACGATGTCTACTTGCAGAAAAATAAGCACTGTCTACGATGTCTACTGCATGAAAATAAACACTGTCTACGGTCGGATCACATCCTTGGTACTTCTCATTCCCGACTCAACAATTTATAATAGAGTATAGAAATCACATAACCAATGGCCAATCAATGAAATATAGTAAAGATCAATATCGAAATGCAGACAATAAACTGTACTCGCCTGTGGTCCTGTGCTGGTATAACCGATAATCTGAACCACTCAGAATGCCACAATAGTCAAAACTCGTACAACAGTCCCCGAAAGCTGAAATAAACATTACCAATGTTCTTAGAATAGTCAAAACAGCTAGAATCGCCTATCCTTAAGTCCAATTCTGGATACAGGAGCAAAACGGTAATTTTGGGTCAAAACGGTGTCCGCCGTTGGATCCACTTTACACCGAAAAGCGTGCCAGAGTCAACGGTCTCTAAAATCATCAAACTACATGTCTACGGATCCAGTTTTCCGATACGAATCCACCGTATGTCTAGAGTTGGATTCCTGCAGGCCGTGCACAAAATCACCCGTTGAATCGGACCGTGGGGCCCGCAAAACGGTGATTCGATCAACTATCTCAGAATTGGACCAAACTTGGCATACAGGACCATAAAAACGATACGGTCCTGTTGGCACAAGTTTTGTCTCGATCTGACAAACGTGCACAAAGTAATTGAGAAATTTGCACAGAGGTCGATACGGTGAATTTTGACAGATACGCATCAAATTCGTCGCGCACACGCGACCAATTTGAATTCTGTCAAAGCTCATACATCCACGAAGTCGTTACGCACCTTTTGATGCTTTTGGTTTGCGATCACGTCGCCTGGATTGGCGGGACGCACATCATATCGAGGGATTTTTTAATATTTTTAATATTTTAAAACAGATTTTTCCTAAACTTTGGGAACTGTTTAATCGGCACACAGTGTATGAATATAGAAACGGAAAGAAGGGTTTCCATCTCCTATATTGTCTATAAGTGTCTTCAAATAGAATCTCGAAGTCGTGCATGGGTTGGGAGAAAACTGACCGTGAACTAGCGTCGTTGGACTGGTTTTGGTGTCCTGTTTCGACAGGTTTTTCGTCAACTTCGGGCTCGATTTACGACGTGTAGGGGAAATTTAAATCGAACTAATTGAAGGGATTAGGAGAGGGTCATGTTGTGAACATACCAGATCGATCCATTCACGAAATGATCCACTGGCGGCGACGAACCATCGCCTCGAAGTCGGCCGATTCCTGCGCTCCCTGTTACGGTGCTGTCGCCATTTTGCTCGGTTTCAGCCGCGTCCGGCGGTCGAGCGACGGCGCGGGGTTACCGGTGGGTCCTGGTTGCTAGGGTGGTGGCGCAGCATGAGGAAGTTGGATTAGGGTGTTCGTTTAGGGTTTGTTCTCTCGATCCCTCTCTCGTTCGGCTCTCTTCTATATAAATATATATAAACTCGTTTAAACCGAGCTGAAGGGGATCTGTTGGCTAGTGTGGGGATTAATCGGGCTGGGCCGAAATGCTGTGGGCTGAGCTTTAGGTAGTTGGGGTGGGCTCAAGCCTGAGCTTGGTCAGGCAGGCCTAGCTTGGCTGCTACTGTTTCTCTTTTCTCCTTTTCCATTTCTTATTTCTTTTTATTTTTTTTTTTCTATTTCAATAATACATATATATATATATATATATATAATATAATATATATATATATAATTATATATATATATATATAAATATTAGACATATATACACACCACAACCACACACATATATATAGATATATATATAGATATATATATAATTTTATTTTTTATATATATTTATAAAATTTATGCACATTATATATATTTATGCACATATATAATATATATATTATATATATATAAAAAAAAAAGAAAAATAAAAATAAAAAAATAATATATATATATATATCTATATAATATCTATATATATATATATATATATTATATATATATCGTGTATTATAATATTTATATATATATATATATATATATATATATATTTTTTTTTTCTTTTTTCTTTATATATCTATATATATATATATATATTATATATATATATATAGATATATATATATATATATATATATATATATTTTTTTTTATATGCGCACAACACACAATATAATATCTATTTATATACAGACACTACACACGTATACATATATAGATATATTTATAATAATATAAACAGACAACAAATATAGTAATATATAGATTATATAGATATATATATATATATAGATATATATATATATATATATATATATCTATAAACATAACACATTTATTATGTTAATATTTGTATTTACAAACACATACACGTATATAGTATATATATATACATGCACATACAGTATTACACATATATATTTTATATAAATACGCATACACTATTTTGATAAATAATAAATATAATAATAATAATAATAAATAATTTATTCTCAATGACCTCAATAATAATATTAATATTATATAACCTCAATAAAAAAAATAATAATAATATTTCTAAATCTCCGGGAAGGGGAGCTACAAATCTCCCACCTTAAGAATAATTTCGTCTTCGAAATTCTAACTCATTACCATGCCTAAAAAAAAAAAAAGTAAAAGAATAAATCCACGTCTATTACCACAATCTTCTCAAATTTTAATTCCTTAATATAGTTTGTATTCTTCTCTAGTCATTCCGTAACTACGAATCGTCGAGGGCTTCTACCCACCTTTGGTCACACTACCCACCTCAAACACCTAACGTCAAACATTGTAATCCTCCAGCTAATTGCAAAAAGTAACTACCGATAGAATCTATAGCATAAGGCATCTACAACCCCCTCTATTATCAAGCAATCCAAAATTTAACAGCAAACAATTTACACAAGTAGCTAAGAAATATTGGTAATTTCTAGTAAGCATGGCCATTCGTCTCTCCGAAATAGGAAGGACACTAGTCGAGAGAAATATGAGGTTTCAAGGGCGGTAAAGAGTATCCGATGATACCGGTAGAAAGAAAGTTTACAAACCATTGCCGATTTGCTAGGTTGGGTACTCTAGTCCAGTCACTTGCTAAATCGAAGAACACTTGTTTTTAGAGGGGCTTGCGATCTATGAAATACAGACATTCCGTTCTCGAAGTTAATCTAAGTAAGGTTCCATAATGGAACGAAATTTAAGAAATCCAGATTGTGATCTTGTCGTGGTTGTTTTAAACATACGAGCAAGGATAAAATGAAATACAAGGTCGTATCGCGACTGGTAGATGGAATAAGGGTTACGAATGACCTCACCTTCTAAGAAGGGGAGACACATAATGGGTATAGGTACCTATTTCAGAAAGTTTAATTTTATAGTCCAAATATGGTGGTATGCATTGATGGATTTACTGGGTCTTAATGGGTTCCTTAATTGGGCATCAATCGTCAGTTGGATGAACCTTAGACTTCAATCTATATGGACTGGAGAAGATCCCTATGATAAGACTATTTCTACTAGGTTAGGGTAACCAGAATAGAGTTCACAAGTGGTCGAGCTAGTTGCCAGTCTGGTTGGTTAGCTAGGTCAATAAAGCCCAAAAATGCGTCTTTCGTGACTTTGTGTTTAAGTAGCACGAGAAGGCACAATTGAGTGGCACACTGGTGACATGTGCGTAGGGGCTTCGAGTAGACCACCTATATTGGGTCGAAGAATTGAGTCAAGGTGAGTCTCTAATTGTAGTGGGAAGTTTATCGGTATTATGGTAAGGGTTATAGCTAGTCCTTTTTACCTGAAAGTTGTACCATAAAAATAGAGTATAAGGGACGTGTTTGAGTGGGACATGATATACCTAGATGAAGGTAACTCATATAGGCCTTGCATATGCAGTTTGTTGGAAGATAACAGCTGGTCTCGTGCTTCGAATATTAATGACACGGCCGGGGAAACAAAATGATCTAAATGGAAAGTGGGAGTCCATAGGGCACTAACTATCATTCTAATAAAAAAATTATTCTAATCAATCGGTGATCTTCGTATATCCTAAAACTTTAGGAGGCTTGCAGTCTACCACTTAGAAATAGGACATGGTTAGGAATATTGAGGTTTAGAGGGTTTCCAAAGTTCGGATATGTACCTTGACTCTTTGTAATAGGGAATAAGGCACGGCATATCGGGATACGGTAGATATAAGTAAGTCAAGGATCGTTCCTCAATAAATAGAGAACGAGTGTGTACAATGACACATGGTCGATAAAAGGATCTATACTCGTCTATAGATACTAGAGTTATCGACGGGGTAACCAACTCTAAGGCACAAGATTTCTAACAAACGAGTTATGAATTTCTATTTGTGTCAACCTGCCAGACTATCGTCACAAGAGTTGTAGTGATCGTGTATCCTGTGACAACTGGTAGATCATAATAGACATGATATTTAGCTATGGCATTGGCAAGCTAGTGACTGGTGGTGTTCCAACACTAGTTAGGTCTTAATAATAAAATTTACATAACTAAAGTAATATTTGTTGGAAACCAATCTCGGGATGAGGTCACAGTAAATGATTACCCTAGTGTCACTCATCTCATGGCTAACTTCTATGGCTAACTGTGGGCTTCGGTCGAGGAAGGGTTGGTCAAGGCTTAATAGTTGCTAGTTAAGGCAAGCTTCCAGACAAATTAGAGGCTCAAACATTTGTTCTCTTGAGAATAGGTAGTCTCCTAGGTTGGCATTTGATCAAGGAAAGATCCTAGTCATTCTCGAACTACAATG